>CAUYPK010082977.1:0-15224 GCA_963574355.1 Loris lydekkerianus
CCGTGGCATGACATTTACATTTCACATTTGCTGAGTTTCACCCTTGCCCTTGTGAGAAAAATGCCAGGAAGGCTATGTTGAATATTGGGATGAAAATGTGTCAAATGGTTTATGAAGCTAGTATATTATGCCCCATGATCATATCAATGTACACAGCTATGATTTAATAAAAAAAAAATAAATTAAAAAAAAAAAAGAAAAAAGAAAGAAAGAAAGTAGACCAGGAAAAAAAAAAAAAAGAAAAAAAATTGTGATTTTTAGGTTACCTTTATGTAATGCATTTTTATGGTATTAAAATGAATTCACTAAAAAAAAAAAATAAAAAAAATAAAAATTGTCATTGTCATTGAGTTTTAGAGTAATTCTAATTGAAATTTATACATGAGGTGGGGTAATTTAACTCTCATCATCCTGAATTTTCTGCATGGTCTTATTGTAAAATGGTAGATTTTAATAATACGCTTTGTAGGGTCAAATTCCTTAGCCAGCTCTTTCTCTCTTCTCTTAGTGACAAAAAAAAAAAAAAGAAAAAAGAAAAAAAAATTAGCCACAAGCAGTTTTATTGGAAACCATGGTTGTTAAACACACACACACACACACACACACACACACACACACACACACAGATAAACACACAGGTTTTGAATTTTTACAGAATTTATAGATTTTATGTGGATAACTTTGAAGAATGAGACTCTATATTGAAATATGCATTTCTGTTGTTTTAGCTGGAAGGAATACAAGATGAAAATTTATGTCCATGCCAAAATCACAAAGTATAAGAAATAAAGAAGTTGACATGAAGAGGAGCAGTCCAGAGGAATAAGTTACGATGGTGCAGAGGAGCCTAGAAGACACATTCTGGATAAGTAGAAGAATTGCATTTATAAGAGTTAGTCACAAGCAAATACCATCTATCTTAATGGAGGAATCTGATTGGAAAGCATGGGTATTTACAAACAATCTTGAAATAAAAACTATATATAAGATTTGGAAATGATTAATTCAGGTGAAAGTGGTATACAGCTGTAACGAAACATATGCAAATAATGACATCAGCTTTTCGAACTTTTGGAAATATTTCTCCCATCCCCATTCTTCCAGACTACCGAAAATGCATGTTCATCATATCTCTCAAATTAAATGAATCACTATGCAGTTTTATTATCCTTGAAATAATTAAGCTTTCAACACCAAGAAGAACCTTGTTGGCAAATTATTAACAGATAAAAAAGAAAGAAAAATGATATGGAGTGCTAGAAATTATTTTGCAAAGAATGACAAAGAGGTAAAATAATAATAATGTTAATGATAATAATACCAATATTAATACAGAAAATCAGCCTAAGAATAGGATAAAAGGGGACTAAATGACATAAATTTAACACACATGCTTGTCTGTAGTTTTTTTTTTTTGTGTACTTTACAGATACTATTAGGTAGTTCAGAAAATTTGACACATAATCTCAGTTACATAATCTCAATTATCTTTTAGCACAAAGCTGAAAGATAAACTTGGGTAAAGAACAGAGAACAACAAAAAGGAAGAAGAATGAACTGAAGGAGACAAAATGGTAACAATAAAATAATTGATTACACTAGTAAGACTTGAGATCAGAAACATTGGAAAGTGGCAAGTGCCTTATCAAGTGTGATTGAACAATGCTACATCCCCCCCCGGACTATGCATGAGTCCATTTATAGATTCAAAGCAAAGATATACAGAAAAGCCTGCAGAAACTGCAGATGGGCGAGGCAAGGTGATGTGAATTTGTGCAATACAGGAAATTAAATAGCAATGACGGACCAAGGAAAAAAGTAAGCACATTTCAGACGCAATGTACATGCTGTCAAATCTAGAAAAATTCTGACTAGCAAACTGAGATAAAGGAAGCTGAGTGAATAACTTTGTTCTTTTCAACTTCATCAAAAATGTCATGTGCAAGCAATTATCCAGTTGTTTTACAGGACCCAATAAACTGTTGAACGTTGTCTAAGTTGGAATTCTTATCTTGTCTATGTCCTGAACACTTGGTTTAAAATTAAAAACAGGCAGGAGGGCCTCTGGGTTACTCACTTCCTACCGTTCTCTTCATTTACAATCTGCATCATTTTTTTTTTTCCTTTGAGACACAGTCCTCCTCGGTCTCCTGGGCCACAGTGTCATGGCCTCAGCCCACCTCCCAGCAACCTGAAGCTCCGGGCTTAAGCAATCCTCCTGCCTCAGCCTCCCAAGTAGCTGGAAATACAGGTGTGTGCATCTAGCAAGCTTTTCTATATTTTTTAAAGATGGGGTCTTACTTTGCTCAGGGTGGTCTCAAACTCCTGACCTCAAGTGATCAACCTCAAGTGATCCTCTGACTTTGGTCTCCCAGAGTGCCAGGATTACAGGTGTGAACCACCATGCCCAGCCTGCATCGTACATTTTTCTAGACTTCTATTAATTTAGTGTCAGCTATTAGATATAAATGGTGTTGAAGGATTAAAGAAAATCAAGAAAAATGAAGAAATGTATCCAAACTCTAACAAAGACATCATAACTACGGTTTTGAGCAAATATCCTTGTACCTACATCTTGGATAGTTAACTTTCATGAGTTAGTCTTTTTTTTTCATTTTCTATCATATCCTATCTATGATAACACTATGCTTCCTGAAAATATAACTTTAAGTGATATAAAAATATAAGAAGTTATTTAAATATAGTCCTGGCATAATAACAAATTTAAATTAATTTCATACCCTATGCAAAAGCGTGTGCAGGTCTAGCTTGGGTGCGATCATAGTGTGGACCACAAATTTACTCTGCTTCCTTCAATGTGTTTGCAATCATTAGGGTGCAAGGTTGTACAATATAAAAATGAATAGGGGACGGGGAGATGGTGGCTAGGAAGTAGCCCACACACCCCATCTCAATGAGAGGAGTGAAGCTGAAAGTTGATGCCCACTTGTGGAAGGGCGTCTTCGAAATGAGCATATTCTAAGAGACATCAGTGTAAATGATCAGGGAAGGGATGGGAGATAAAAAGAGTGAAGGAAAACATGATAAGGTGATTCACAAGGGAAGGCTGGAAGGTACCTGGGGAAGGGAAGGAGGGGAGACCCTGACTCCATGCTCCCCTCGGACACTGTGACCTGAACTTCCAAATCTAGATCATAAGAAGCTATAAGGCTTATGTCCATCTAACTAGGGATATGTAAGACAGTTTAGTAGTGTGCCACTGGGTACAGGTCTCTGATTTTCTGTTCATTTGTTTTAAACCTTTGTTCTCTGTCAGCTTTATTTTGGGTCAGCTTTACCTTTAAGGTCACTGGTATTTTCTTCTGCAGTATCTATTCTGACATTAATCCCATAATTATTTAACGAAAATATATTTTTAATCTCTAGAAGTTCTATTTGAGTTTTTTGATAGCTTTCCCCCCTCTTTTTATCATGTTCGTGCTTTCCTTTATATCCCAAGCATGTTGATGATATTTGTTTGTTTTAAGATCCTTAATTACCATCATTTCTGGGTCTGCTTTTGTTAGTTAATTGACCTGCTTATTATAGGTCTTACTTCCCTTCTTTGCATGCCTGTTAGTTATTAGTTTTTATTAGGTTTTAGGTATTGCAAATTTTACCTTGCTGGATGTTGTGGTTTGCTGTATACCTTCAAACGATTATGTTTTTGTTTTTGTTTTTTTCTCTTTTTTTGCATAAAGTTATTTTAGGTCACTTCGGTCCTTTTGAAGTTTTCTTTTAACTTTTGTAGAGTGGACCCAGAGCAACCTTTCTGTTGGTTTAATTCAGACATATAATCTAAGGTAGTACCTTTCAAAAGATGTGATAATTGCCCTATAAATTTTACATCTCTTCACTATAGATTTTAGAAAGGCAAACTGCTCTTCTCCCTGGTGAGCCTCGGGAATTATTTGACCGACTTAATATTTCCTGACATTTTACTCTCTGGTCCCGTGGAATTGAAAGCCATACTTATCCAGATCAGCACTCAACAAGCCTTCAGATCCCTGAGGCTCTTTCTCTAATTAACTCCCTTCTTTCCATTACTCTGACTTACAAATTTGAGCTTCCCTGACCCCGTTCAGCTCCTTTCAGTGTCCCTTCACTCCCTAGTGGGGTGCAGCCTCTGGGCCCCACTTGTGTCCTCCTCCTAACCCAAAGCCATGACGAGGCCTCCCGGTAGAGAGCTTGGGCAGTCATGGGGTGCATCTCATTAGTCATCCTTCCATCGGGGAATTCTGTCCTTTATTACCTGTTTTCCAATGGATGCAAAACATACTTTCAGTATTTTGTTGGGTCTTCTAATTTTTATACTGTGGGAAAGAAATCGCTATTGAAGTTAAATTTTTCCTTGTGGAAGCAGACATCCTTTCTTGAAGTTTTATAAGCACTTAATTTTTATTGTTCAGATTGCTGTTGCCAAGTTGAAAATTATCCTCAAACATAGCAGTGTAAAACGATTTTACTTTGCCCGCTATTTTATATGTCAGTACCTTACAGACGTGTAGGCTGAACAGTTTTTGCATGGGGTCCCTAACTCAGCTGCAGTTACATGTCACGGAATCTGAAGTAGATGGGACGTCTCCTGTGGCTCACTCACGTGGCCAGCAGTCAGTGCCAGCGGCCAGCTGGCCTCTCCCTCACACGGCCTTGCTGGCATAGTCAGTCTTCTCACTTGTGAATATCCCAAGTAGAGTGGACATAAGCTTTATGGATTTTTATGGCATAGATTTGGAAGTCATACATAGTCACTTGGGTCAATTATACTCTATAGTTGAAGGAGGTACAAATCTGTGAAAGTTCAAGGGGAGGGGACGTGGATGCTCCCTCTATGTGGAAGGAGTGTCAAAAAATTAGTCAATTTTAAAAGCTCCATCTCTATGACATTTCTTCCTGCTTGAAATATCTAGAGTGATTTGTTTTTCTGGGTAAACCCTGACTAATTCATAAATTGGTACCTTAATTTGAATGGCACCAGAACAACAGAACTGTAATAGGTGGAGCTGGTTTGGCAAATGGTTAGCAAGACGCAGTAGGAAAGATACAGTAGCTGTCAGGTAGCACAACCCTGATGTGCTACGGCAAGATATTTGGTAAACTAGTCATTTATGATAACTTGGAAGGCAGAATCCTTTTAGGAGAAGGTTTAAAAGAGAGTGACAGTGTGAGCTGGCTACTATTGGTGACATTTCGCTTGGTGTTACAAGAAAGAGATTAGCTTGAGTAAGAATTGACTGGTTTTCAGGCAGAGATCAAAGGCAATAGAGAAAGTTCAGAGCTCAGGCGACTGACTAGATTGGAAAAGCTGACCGCTTTCTTGAAACCAGATAGAGTACGTTTGCAAAAGGTCGCAAATAAGCAAGAGCTAATGAGACTTTTCATTAAAGGAAGTGTGTGCTAATTATCAGTTTAACAATGTTTTCCCCTACCCAGCCCCATTGTTTCAGACAGTCTCAGTAACACCACCACTTAGGAGAGACCAAGGATGAAGAAACAATGAAATAGGCATGCTTCAAACACAGTCTAGGAAACGACTTTGCGTGTAGTTAGTGGGAGAAAGAACTAACTCAAAGCAAATTTAAAAGAGCCAAAAGCATAAAAGAAGAGGTATTAATATTTAGGGATCTTTTAAAAAAATACAGAACATCATGCTGTTTTCTTTAAATGTAGGCAATTTATGTTAATCGTCCTGCAATATAGTTGGCAAAGACAAATCTTTCGCACCTTGTCTTGGCTCAGTTTCTTCTTATATTGCCAAACTAGACAGTCCCCCATGATGTGCTAATATCCATACACATTGTGAAGTGACACCTACCAAAATTAAACATATTCATCACCTCAAAAAACAAAAACACGCTAAGGGTATATAATGTCTGTATGTCTTATTGCTGGTGATATTGACATCAATCCCTGGGGTATGGTGGTATCTGTTGGGTTTTTTACAGTAAAGACTTTTCTTTTTAATTGTGATTAGTAAATACCTTGGGGCTGAGGTTTTAAGCTTATGTGAATACCCTGTTCATCCTCAAACTGTCATCTACTAATATAAGCATCATCAAAAAATTATTTCTATGGTATCCTAATAAACATTTTCTATTCCACCCCCAAATAAATAAAAAAAAAAACCCAAAAAAGTCTTGAAACCAAAAGTGACTGCAGAATTTGCACATCTCCCAGGGAAGGCAGATACTGCTTATGGATATTGAAAAAGGAAATCCCTGTGAGAGGCCAAAACGAGGCTGCAAGGGTGATTCTTCCAGAAAGAAGATTTGGGATATAATTAAGACCATTTCCCCACCCCCTAGGTATGGGTCTTCGCAATGCCTCCCCAACAGGGCCTCATGCTTCCCATGGGCCAGTGACCACTTGGTGTTGCTTATCCCTCTTTTTTCCAAATTTTCACTGGGGTCTTCTTTTCCTGCTCCACCACTGGTTACTTAAGGGGTGGGGAAAAAAATAACATCTTTTTGGTTTTCAGCTCATTGGGTCATGGGAAAATCTAAACCTGATGAAAAGGCCTGTGCCCCACCTGTAGTTTCTGGACCATGAGCTGACTGTAGTGAATGGATAGGACTTTGGAGAGAAGGTGAATGAATTCGGTGTATGACAGTAAGTGTAATATTTACACAATCTTACTTGATATTTATACAGGCATAGAGGTGGGATACTCATTTATATGACAATAAAAATGTGGCTTTAAGTTTGTGGATTTATCCAAATGAATTCCTTCTGAACACACTGTTAAACTCAGTTTTTTAGTTTTCCTTGTGGTTAAGTGTTGGCCATAACGCTAACTTTTGGTTCACGGAGTAGGGCCCAAGTGATGTAAATTCTTTTCTGGCACGACCTATGGAAACCTCCTGTATAAACAGTTTACTTTTGCTTTTTTGAACTGCTGGTTGAATTATTAGAATTGTTAGGGAGTTCCATGGATATGGAGGACAGAAATAAACCGAAGAGGTGTCTGAACCCGTGGGAGGCTACCAAACCTTTATTGGACGCGGATGGGAAAAAGATTTTTGTCATTTTAAGCTGCTGAGAATTTGCTTTATTTCTCTTCCAGACTTACATTAAGAAATAATTGATTATTATAGGTAGTGGGGAGGAATTGTGGCTTTTAGCTGAACCAGAGAACTGACAGAAATAAGAGAGAGAGTCTAAGCTCAAGGCATGGAGAACCGGGAAGTCTTTACAAACCCAACACAGATTTCTCACCTTCTGTAACTATGACTCCAACATGGCCTAGAATCCAACCCCAAATTTATTCTACAGGTAGCAGAATTACAACATAATTAAGTTTTCTTGCCTAGTAAGGTTGCGTAGATTATAAAATTGGTTGAGAAAGGGTAGGAGTTTAAGAATTGGAACATATGTGTACATACAGATAACCTTGACTCAAACTTCACCAAACCTCTCTTGACAGCAGAAGTGGCCTCTCTTCCCTCATCTGAGAATGTAGCCTCCTCTCATTTGAAAACGGCATAATAACCTCACCTGAAGTAAATGCTACGGTTTGTGTGTGGTTTGTTAGTCCCCACCAAATTTCAGGTTAAAATTTGACCCTCACTGTGGCAGAATTGGGAGTTGGGGGCTAAGGGAAGACATCTGGATCATGGTGTCAGATTCCTCAGAATGCCCTGGTGCCCTTCTTGAGGTCATGAGGGAGTTCTTGGTTTCATAAACCTGGATTCGTTCTGGGGGAATGGATTATTCCCCGTGAGAGTGGGTTTTTGCCAAGCCAGGACACCCATCAGCTTTGGACTCTGTTTATACACACACACACACACACACACACACACACACCCTGACCTTCCCCACCAAGTTTTGATGCAGTATGAAAACTCTCACCAGAAGCTCAGCAGATGGTTTCACATTTTATGTTGGCACCAACCTGAAATACTAGTGCATGGGTCATTATGAAACTTTTGAGATAGTTACACAAAAATTAAGAAACAATGTGAATTGCAGTGAAATAATAAATGCAATACTTGGAACATATGTTAAGTACGTTTTTGTTATTTATTTGAAACTGAAACTTAATTGACTTGCCTATATTTTTATTTTCTACATCTGGCAATTCTCGCTGAGGATAGGTCATGTATTTCTGGAAACCAGGGAATTCTCAGGTCCCATTGATCTTCCTTTCCTTTCCTTCTCTAACCATTTTAATTTATATCCTCATCACCATATAAACTGTTGCTACACCCATGAGAGGTTTGCTAGTTTTTGTTGGATAGGTAAAGTTAATCCTGAATACCAACAATAGAAAAGCCAGCCACAAACAGCTCACATACCACGGCATTGTCCTGCTCAAAAATTATCTTAGACTCTTCTTGATTATGGAGGTAAAGTTCAAGCTCCTAAGCTTCAAAGCCTTTAATGTGTATTTTATCCTTTTCTCCCACACCATCCTTCAGTGATCTCCTTAATCTAACCAGAGGTGTTCTGTTTTTTTACCCATGCATGTTTCTTCTGGGACTTACAGCCCCCAATTTTATGTTTTTCTTTTGTTTGAGCAATGAACAGGAACTGTCTCTGAAATAATATAATAAGACAATGCAGATTAGCAGTCACTCCTCTGTGTATGTTTCCTTGGAATCACATTAAATTTATGAAATATCTTAAATTACACCTGTTATAAGAATTAGCACATGCTATGTGTTGGCATTGATGCTAAACCCTTGACACTTCCATATCTATCTATAACCATATGTTTAACTCAGTTAATCATCAAATGTATTAAAAATAATACATATATAAATCCAATTTTTATCTTCATTTTATAGATGAAAAGCCAGAGGAACAAAGAAGTTAAGCAACTGCCCAAGCTCACACATGTGTAAATGGCAGGATGGGAATTTAAAATCAGGAAGTCAGCCTCCTGAGGTTGTGTTTTCGACCACTCTGATATACTGTCTCTATAAGAAATGTGTTTTGTGCTTCAGTGGGTAGGGCGCCGCCCCATATGCTGAGGGTGGAGGGTTCAAACCTGGCCCCGGCCAAAATGCAACAAAAAATAGCTGGGCGTTGTGGTGGGTGCCTGTAGTCCCAGCTACTCGAGAGGCTGAGACAAGAGAATCACCTAAGCCCAGGAGTTAGAGGTTGCTGTGAGCTGTGACGCCATGGCACTCTATCAAGAGTGATAAAGTGAGACTCTGTCTCAAAAAAAAAAAAAAAAAAAAAATAGTGTTTTCCTGATTTAAAAGAAAATGGAAACAATTGATTAAATTCTTCTTTAATTTTCTGATTTCAAAGTTTAGTGATCCACCTACAGATAACTATTTCATTCACATATATACCGGTATATGTCGGTATGTATATATATATATATATACATATATAAATATATATACATATTTTAAAACTGTATTTCTATGCTGATGGATACATTCCCCCTCAAAACACATCCTATTGTAGTATAGTGTAGTAAGCGCTAGGTATATGTGTAGTCACAATAGCAATTTACTGAATATCATCGTATATCTTTAGGAATATGTCTACCCTGTAGAGTGAATATGAAGCAAAGACATTTTTAATTCTACAGTGTTTCTATTTAGTCACACTTTCAATGGGAACATATAATACTGTTTCATTTCCCTTTGAGAATTAATATTATTGTCAAGCTTTTTTAATTCGATGGGTGAAGATTTACATGTTTTTGCCTATATGTTCCCAAACCTTAGTACAGTCAAATGTACTTTCATATGTAATTGACCGTACCCACGTTTCATCTGTGAATTGCCCATTCTCATTCCTTCCCTATTTCCATTACATTATTCATTTTTTTCTTACTGATTTTAGGACCTTGTCTTTTACATGTTGTAAATATTTTCCTTTCTCTCTTGCTTGAATTTTACCTTTGTTTTCCATGTCTCCTTGTGATTATTTATATTGTCTTTTGCTTTTACCGATGTTTTATATTAAATTTTGGTAGACCCCATCCCTTGCAATCTATTCTACCTCTGAAACTTCAAGTGATCTTTTAAAATAGAAAACAGATCATATCACTTCCCTCCCTGAAACATTTCAGTGTCTTACTATGACACGCACGAGGCTGCAGCATCTCCCTGAACAATCTCACACCCTCCCCTTCTCTAGTCACAGGACGAATATGCCTACTGATCTCTGAATAATACTTTCTTTCCAAGCCAGGGGCTTTATGCTTGCTCTTCCTTCTGCATGGAACACTCTCCCCTTCATCTTTAAAGGGCCAATGCTGTACGTTGAATAGTTCCCCCTAAGAAGACATGCTAAAGTGCTAATCCTCTCTACCTCAGAATGCAACCTTATTTGGAAATAGGGCTTTCCTAAAAAGTAATCAAGTTAAAATGAGGTCATCAGGAAAAGGTTCCATCCAATATGAATGTGCATCCTAATAAACAGGGGACATTTGAACAGAGATAGACACAAACTATGTGACCAAGCGAGGACGCACCCAGAGAAGACAGCAGTGTGACAGCCGTGATGCCTAACCCAAGGAACACCAAGGGCAGCCATCCGTGCTGGAGCCTGAAAGAAACAAGGGAGGATTCTCTCCAGAGCAGTCAGGGGAACAGGACCCTACGGGTACCTTGGTTTCAGACTTCTCACTTCCAGAACTGTAAGAATAAATTTCTCTTGCTTTAAGCTTTTGGTAACCCTAAAAAACTATGCTGGCCCTAAAAAACTAATACAGCTGGCTTCTTCTTCTTTTTTTTTTTTTTCTTTGCAGTTTTTGGCTGGGGCTGGGTTTGAACCCACCACCTCCAGTACATGGGGCCAGCACCCTACTCCTTAGAGCCACAGGCACCACCCTACAGCTGGTTTCTTCTCATCCTTTCTATCTCGACAGACGTGTCCTTCTCTCTCTCTCCTCCTCCTCCCTATAAGAAGTTGTCTTATTTTCAAAGATGCCGCCAGCCTCCAATCATTCAGTATCATAGAGCTCTTTCTATCACAGCATGTGTCAATCATGATTAGTTCAGAAAACAGACATCATTTAATGAATTTTTAGAACAGAAGAGATGTAATTTAGTGACTTCTGTAGAAACATTGGCAGGGAAGAGGAATGAAGATCAGAGAATGCCTTTGTTCACCTAAAATTGGCCCTTATAATCATAGCTAGCTGTCATGTTCAGGTGTGTGACTCACTGTGAAACATATTCCCCAAATCTCACGTCTGCTGGAACATGTGACGTCTGCCAGCCACTGATGGAAGAAGGATATTATAGCTTCTACTGTCCCTCCTCATTTGAAATCCTTCACTAATGTTTTTTATTGATAGGATCTAACCTAGAATTTGCAGGTGTATCCAGTCCTTCCATTAAAGGAGAAACACCAGAAGGAGAAAGTAAGTTGCCAAAAGACAGTGAGGTGATTAAACGGTTGAATACTTAAATATCTGCACATAATATTCCACCACTATAGAATTTTTGTTTTTATTTCAGATTCACATGAGGCTGTGAATGTTTAGGGTTACTCTGTCTTCATTTCTAGCGTGAAGTTCAAGTTGTAGTTGAGCTCTTCACCCAGCGGATGTGCTGAACACCCTCCCATTGTGCACATTAGGTGAGAACTTTCCAATAACCCTCCTTTCTCTCTGCTCTCCTCTCCCCCTCACTAGAATATACATGTGTTTTTCTTTCATCAGTTGTTTATATATTGGTTTTATATTAGTATTGAGTACATTGGATACCTGTTTTTCCATTCTTGTGATACTTTACTAAGAAGAATGTGTTCCAACTCCATGCAGGTAAAATACAAAAGTTATAAAGTCTCCATCTTTTATGGCTGAATAGTACTCCATGGTATACAGACTTCACAGTTTATTAATCCATTCATGGGTTGAATGGCACTTGGGTTGCTTCCATATCTTGTCAATTGTAAGTTGAGTTGCAATAAATATTCTAGGACAAGCGTCCTTGTAGTAAAATGATTTTTGTTTTTAAATAACAATAGTAATAGCGCTATGCTTCAACCTAATATTTGAAAACTATCCTTGATACAAAAACATACAAAGAGTAGATAAAAGTCCCACTAGCCAGGATGTCACTCATGGTTATAAATTAACAGTCTAATAATATGGTGATTGCACATCAACTAGAGAGGGAACGAAGACAAAACAACAGTCTTTGAGATTTGATTTAATATAAATTCTAAGGAGTGGGAGGAAATAATATTATAATGAAGTTTTGAGTGGGTGTGAGGTGATTAGAAATCATCATTTAAACCAAAAGGCAAGCTTATAGCTGCTGTTGAAGGTACATTAGGAGGAAGTTCTCAGAGAGATGTCGTCAACTAGTCCCATTATTTTACAACCAACTTATCAGAACTTTTCATGGCAGATGACTGAAATAGAGGATTTCCTTCCAGAAGGTAAACCAAGTAATTTACTAAAAAGGAAAAACATTTATAAAAGTTTTTCTTTTCTTCTTCACGGAAGCATTGAATAACTTGGCCAAAGGATATATATAGAAGTCAATTGAAGAAACAGTTGAAAGTAGAAAAATGTTGGATTATCTACTTTATGAATTTTTCTTTGCTTTCAGTATTTATGGCTCAAAAAACTATCACTGTCATCATGTCAGAAATATAAAGTGGTATTAAATGATACAGTAATTTTAAAAGCTTACAATTTAAGGCAGAAATTAGAAGTTGTACCTGGTTAAATTTTTACTTCATATCAGGGTTTAGTCACAGAATCAGAAGACTGAGAGAGATGGAATTAAGAGTTTACTAAATCATTAACATTTCCACCATGGTGGGAACTGGTCTTCTGCAGAATGCTGTTGTCTCGGTCCCTGAGACAAGGTGCAGGTATCTGGACTGAGCAGCCTCGTGCTGATGAGGGCATGCGGGAGCCCATATCTGAGGCTCACTGCTGCCAACCATGGGTGACACTCAGGAGAATCGGGAGCCCTTCACCACAGAGGTGACCCGGGACTCAGAGAAGCTGAAGGAGAGGGTCTGGCAAGAGGGGAGAGGGACGGTGAAGTGACATCTCCATACTGATGACTCTGTACTGAATCTCAGAGTCAAAGCACTCTATAATACACGTACTCTTATTTGAAAATGTGAATGTTACTTTCTTTGCATTATTATTATTGCTTAATATTTCGATGCAGCAATTTCTCTGATTTCTTTTCTGAATGTATTTATGTTCATTCATTCATTATGAGGTTTTTGTTTCTAGTCCTTATCTTAAACATTGTTATTGTTATTAAATTTTAAGCCTCTTCAATTTTGTGAAGGCAAAAAATGGAAACCTAATAAACACATGCATATGTGAAAAATAAATAAATAAATAAATTTGCAAGTATCCAATGTACTCAATACTAATATGCAACTAGTAGATGAACAGCTACATACCTACATGAGAGAAAAACTAAATTCAACTCAAGTGGGGGGAGTAGAAAGGGGAGGGCGTAGTAACCTGTCACCTTTTGGGCACACTGTAGGAGTACACAGCACACCTCCTGGGGTGAAGGGCTCAACTACAACTGGGGCTTTACCTAACAAACGCAAACAGTATAACCTAATTGTTTGTACCCTCGTATTAATCTGAAAATTAAAAAAAAAAATCTGGATTTAGTAAGGAGAGGATTTATTTGCAGGTTGCTAAAATGGCCTTCCAACTCCCCTCAGCTTGATGAAACATTTGACAGATTTCTTCCTGGCTATCAGCCCTTGACCTCTCTCTACTTTGGAAAATTTAGGATTATACATTTTTCATCTGCTTCTTTGAAGTACATGTAAGTCTTCTAGCCTCATGCTAGTTTTAAACTTAGGAAATGTCTTGCTTAAAAACTTGAGAGCCTTCTCCTTAAAATGTAGAAATCAAGGGAGATATCACCTCTCTCCCAGTCTCTGGGGGAGGGTAGCAGCCCAGTTCTCATGGGCACTAATTAGCAAATCCAGCTGGAATAATTGTAGAAGAAATTGCAGCACCAGGAATGACTCAGTGTGCTGGACACGTTCCACGGATGGACCATGCTCTTATCTTCCAGGGCTTCTCCTCTCGGTCATCCCAAGGCTTGAAAACTCTCTCACCTTTTGGTTTGGTAGAGCTGAGTTCCATTTCTGTCTCCTCTTGTCATAGCCTGTTATAAAATCCCCTTTGCCTGTCTGCCTTTATGAAGTGCAGTTTTTACTTTGACAAAAATGACTGTAAGGAAGAAGAGGAGGGGCTGTCACCATAGGGAAGACACGGTGACCGTAAAACCTCTAAGCATCTCCCACCGTTCACTGGAGAAGAATAAGCCGAACTAGAAAGAAAGAAGTGTGGGGTGGTGGGAGGAAGGTGTGGCTGGCAGGAGGTCAGAGGGTGCTTCCCCTGCCACCAGCCAACCTTCAGATGGGGCGGTGAAGACGCCCAAGTTTAGGGACCTGGGGAAGGAGCTGGGACTAGCCCAGATTGGCTAACAAGCACTCATTCCTACTGAACAGTAGTAGGGGCAAGCGGTTCAGCCAATCATATATGAAACAAAGAAGGGAAATTTGGAGGGTCTATGTCGGGCCTTAGGTAAAGCATTATCTAGGTAAGTCTTATCCAGGTTGTGTGGGGGAAGGTGGATCTTTATAGTATATAATCTGTTTTCTGGAATACAAAGGGATATGTATTTCAGGGGTAGAGGATGGTTCTTAATGCCCCTCTTTTTTTTTTTTCTGGGAGCAGAGGGCTCAGGTAAGATTCAACATGGTCAGAAGCTGCAGGCCTCGCAGCTGCCCCACGCCCACAAGGTGCAGCAGCAGAGCAGCAGCAAGGAGTGGGAGCACAGTGGCCTCTGTGCCCTACACTGGAGTTCAGAGGGTAATAGCTGCTGCTTTCTCTCTCTCTCTCTTTTTTTTTTTTTTTAATTAAATCATAGCTGAGTACATTAATGCAATCATGGGGCACCATACACTGGTTTTATAGACCATTTGACATATTTTCATCACACTGGTTTACAAAGCCTTCCTGGCACTTTCTTAGTTGTTGTGTTAAGACATTTACATTCTACATTTACTAAGTTTCACATGTACCCTTGTAAGATGCACCGCAGGTGTAATCCCACCTATCACCCTCCCTCTGCCCATCTTACCCCCTCCCTACCTTCCCTCTCCCTCTTCCCCCTATTCTTAGGTTATAACTGGGTTATAGCTTTCATATGAAAGCCATAAATTAGTTTCATAGTAGGGCTGAGTACATTGGATACTTTTCTTCCATTCTTGAGATACTTTACTAAGAAGACTACTTTCTAGTCTCC
>CAUYPK010082980.1:0-17275 GCA_963574355.1 Loris lydekkerianus
ATTTAACAAATGGTGCTGGGTAAACTGGTTGGCAACCTGTAGAAGATTGAAACTAGACCCACACCTTTCACCATTAACTAAGATAGACTCTCACTGGATAAAAGATTTAAACTTAAGACATGAAACTATAAAAATACTTGAAAAAAGTGCAGGGAAAACTCTTGAAGGAATCGTCCTGGGTGAACATTTTATGAGGAGGACTCCCCAGGCAATTGAAGCAGTACCGAAAATACACCACTGGGACCTGATCAAACTAAAAAGCTTCTGCACAGCCAAGAACATAGTGAGTAAAGCAAGCAGAGAGCCCTCAGAATGGGAGAAAATATTTGCAGGTTATATCTCCAATAAAGGTCTAATAACCAGAATCCACAGAGAACTCAAATTTATTAGAAAGTAAAGAACACGTGATCCCATTTCAGGATGGCAAGGAACTTAAAGAGAAACTTCTCTAAAGAAGACAGTCGCAAAATGTACAAACACATGAAAAAAAGCTCATCATCCTTAATCATCAGAGAAATTCAAATCTAAACTACTTTGAGATATCACCTAACCCCAGTAAGAGTAGCCCACATAACAAAATCCCAAAACCAGAAATGTTGGCATGGATGTGGAGGAAAGGGCACACTTCTACACTGATGGTGGGAATGCCCACTAATACGTTCCTTCTGGAAGGATGTTTGGAGAATATCGTATATACTTGAGTATAAGCTGAGTTTTTTTAGCACAAAATTTGTGCTGAGTTCGGGTTTTTTGGCACAAATTTTGTGCCAAAAAAACTTGGCTTATACTCGAGTATATATGCTACTTAGAGATCTAAAAATAGACCTGCCATTTGATCCTATAATTCCTTCCATGTTTATACCCAGAAGACCAAAAGTCACAATATAACAAAGACATCTGTACCAGAATGTTTATTGCAGCCCAATTTATAATTGCTAAGTCATGGAAGAAGCCCAAGTGCCCATTGACCCATGAATGGACTAGCTAATTATGGTACATGTATACCATGGAATACTATGTAGCCTTAAAGAAAAATGGAGATTTTACCTTTTTCATGTTTACATGGATGGATCTGGAACATATTCTTCTTAGCAAAGTATCTCAGGAATGGAATAAAAAGTATCCAATGTACTCAGCCCTACTGGGAAGCTAAATTATAGCTTTCACATGAAGACTATAGCCCATCTATACAACAAGATTATGGGGAAAGGGCCAAGGAAGGGGAAGGGAGGGGGGAGGTTTTAGTGGAGGGAGGGTAAGGGGTGGGGCCACATCTATGGTGCATCTTAGAATGGGTACAGGCGATTGCACTAATGTACGCAGCTATGATTTAACAATAAAAAAAATAAAAAAAAAGAAGCTGTAATATGAATTCTAAATTCCTTTTCATATAAATGAAAACTAAATTTAATATTAGGTCAAAGGGAACTAAATATGAATCCCTGGTTCAAATGAAACCCTTGTCATCCACATTTTATGCATTATCCTACCCAGGCCTGAATGATACCCCTCCTTAGTCTTTCTCCTCCAGGTAAAATAATCTTGCTTTCTTCAGCTTATCTTCAAAATCTCTGCTTTTCATGTCATAAATTTTCTTTAGTCCCCTCTGAACTCCATGGAATATTTGAAGCTATGTAAGAAGTTTTATGGAGAATCAGCTAATTTAAAAGTTTCTCCTTTTTATTCCCCTTTCATTTCATTTTTCACTCATGGTTTTTGTTGTTGCTGTTTAAAGGAACTTAGCTCTAAGTACCAAGAGGAAGGAAAGTATGAGGAGGAAAGTCAGTCTTGCCTGGAGACTGGCATTAGCATGCACAAGTGGGAGCAAAGAATAGTTAAAATTGGCACAGAGGATTTTGCGCTTTAGTATTAAAAAAACAGCCCTTCCAGATTGAATTTATACTCTTGTTTTATAATATATGATACAAAGCGAAAAATGTCTCCAAAACTATGACTGGTAAAATAGACTAGACCTTGACTTCAGATAATGTATCTGCCACACTGCACTGAGCATTGGGATGGGGGCTGGTACAGGAAAGTCAGAGCTTTCCAGGTGTGTATCATCTGGAAATGAATTGGTTGTGCCCCCAGGGCAAGATGTCGCCCTTCGTTTGTAATTTCCTGCCATACTCTGAGTTAAACCAGGAAATTTTGAAAGCACTGTGACTGTGACAAAGGTCACAAGACTTCTAGAGGATCCACTTTTGCTTCAATGAAGGTCACCTGCTAGATGAATGAACTTCAGGTCACCAAACTCCTTGTCCAGTTAATTTAATTTACTTCAGGAAGAAGTACGAGAGCTACTTCCACCTGGGACCTTTTATATTCAAGAAGCTTTTAAGATTGGCCACCGTGCTCTACTCCATGTAAAAATAGTCCCACCAATAAAAATGATTTCCTGGGTGGCCCTGTGGCTCAAAGGAGTAGGGCGGTGGCCCCATATGCTGGAGGTGCCGGGTTCAAACCCAGCCCTGGCCAAAAACTGCAATAAATAAATAAATAAATAAATAAATGATTTCCTAATAATGAAAAAGGAAATGAAAATTATTGATTTTAGTGACATGGATGGAGCTTAAATTGCGCATTCACATGTTACAAAATAATACACAAATGTGTTCCATTTAATATTTATTAATATGTCATAATATAAAACACAAAGGAAAATGGGAGAATCTGTTTTTTATTAATTAAACACACGTATGTTAAAATTAAGTCTGCCTCTCGGGAAAAGTTTAAGTACCTCGAATAGATGTAGGACAAACCTCTCTGATATGCAGCTGCTTTAGCTTGACATCAGCTTACTAAGGAAAGTGCCAGGTATGCTCCTCTGTCCCCAGACTGATGACTGCAGGGATGTCATCTGTCAGACTCTAGAAAGCCGCTTCCTCAGGGGCATGTCAGCCTTGTTGCTGACTCTGTTAAACTGTGTCTACTTGAACTTCCCTGTAAGGCCTCACCTACTCTAGGTGAAAAAAAAGTTGTATCTTGAGATTTCACACTATTGTAAGTAAAAGTAGAAAAGGCATAATTAGATAATGTGACAGCAGATAGCATGTACGATTTACAACAGCAAATGACACCTTCATGGAAAAAGAAAATGAAACTTTTAAGTGAATAAGCTAAGGAAGAAAATAACAAATGAAAATGTAAATGAACCTGATACAATTTTACTCTTGAAAGGCTATTTCCTTTCCTAAAGCTGACTGTTTCAACATTCACAAGATGGGCTTCTGCAAGGGTTCCTCACCTAGAACACGAATACAAGTTTTCTTGTAATTCTTCTTGGTCTCCTTATTTCTATTCTTAGTTTGATAAATGTCTTTTCGTTTTGAAATATTATTCCTTTGCTATAAAGTATTTTCAGAGATTAAAAAAACAAACAAACAAAAAACCATGAGCTGCATAAGTAACTAGCCTGGAAAACAATAGCATTAGCCGAGTCAGTTTGTATATTGTCCTTGAAAGGATAACTTCTGTCTGGAGACCAGGGGAGAAATAATGCTACACTGTATCATCAACTTCAAAGGTTAAGATACTGCAATGATGTTACATTGCAAAAAGTAGAGTCATAACCAGTCCTCAGGGAAACAAGCAACCCCACTGTCCTGGCCTGGCTCAGACTTCTGCATTCTGGGTCTACAGGGCAATAATGTTTGAGAGTAGGACTCAAAGTGAGTTCTACTAGGAGCTTTCACAGTTTGGCTTGTACCCTATAATCTCTTTCACAGGTAAACATTTCTACAAAGTACACAATGGTTCTAGTGGAGAAAGAATTTATTAATAACTCAGGCAGAGAAATAATCTGATAGCAGAGAGTTAGAAAGAGATGGCGGAAAGATGTAGAACCACAGCTACAGAGGGCCAAGTGTACACAGATCTGAATTTTGATTTGTTCTAATGAGAAGGAGGTAAACTGTGTTTGTGAGTGTATGTATACATACATATCTATATATAATGTTTTTACATATACATGTAGAAAGAGCCTAATGTTTTTATCTAAAAATATTTCAGAAAATGTCTTTCCTATGTGTGAAAACTCTTAAAATGTATCTGAGTAATAATAATAAGGAAGAGAAAGTGCATATAGTATACAAGGAGTCAATCTTCAAGAAAAGAATTCAAAGGAAGAAATAAGTGCCTTTTGGAAATTGTGTGTTAAAGGGCACAAGAAGAAAGGGAGAGAAATTTAGACTCTGTATGATAAAAGAAAATAAAACACAATTGAAGGGCTAATAACCCATTCTCTGATAACATCTTCTCCTCAAAAAATAAAATAAAATAAAATAAAAAATCCACTTAGTAATGAAACTCTGCCTTCTCAGGCTGATTGTATAGAGTATTTTTGAACCAGGAATCTCAAAAACCACCACAAATCTCCAGTCTGGGCCATTCAAAAGCAGAAGCACAAAGAGTCTTAATTTATTAAAAACTACTATAAAAATAAATAAAAAAATAAGACTATAAACAATTCAGTTGAAATTCCTGCCACCACAAACCATCAAAACCAACACCAAAAAAGAAGAAAACCCACACGACATTATAGACTGAGTGAACTAACAAGCATTTTATGGTGTGGGGTAAAAAACCAAAAATTTGAACCAGAAATTCAAACACTAAGGAGACAAATAAAAGACAAAAAATTTCAAAAAAAAAAAAAAAGGTTCAATAATCACCTCAAGAATAAAGACTAAATTATAAGGTGCCCAAAGAAGAATAGATTCAAACAAAAATATAATACGGTTCATTTTTAATAATAGAAGAACAAATAAAATGAAAATGGGGTAAGAAACAAAAAGGTTGGAACAAGAGTTCTGAAAATGGAAGATCAGTAAATGCTTTCAAATTGACTATGATTGGGGTCTCTACAGAAGATAAGTGAAACAATGGAAAGAACTTTGAAAGGATAATCGAAAATAACCCTTCAGAAATAAAAGAAGTCCTGAACCTATACATCACAATCATTCATGAAATAGCAGAGAAGACTGTCAGTAATGATCCATTCAAAGAGATGTTAAAATAAATATATTAAGTTCTACATGAGGAAGAAGGAAAATCTGCAGACTCCAGTCAATGTAAACATACGTAGATACACAGATATATATGAAGTCAGACAAATAAACTTGCAATTTCATCCTTGAAAAAGTGCTGCGTACTCAAGGAGGTACTTTGAAGCTGACGGTAGTGTTAATTAGCAATGAGGTTTGCCATCTTTGCCCTGAGCTTGCAAACTTAGCTGTCTGACTTGATACATAGATACATACGAGGGCAAAACAACTGTTGGCATCAGACTTGTAAAAATCTACATACAAAATCAGGCAGCAGTGGACTTGCATTTTAAAATAATTCAAGAAAAAAATATGAACCCCAAATTTTGTAGCCGATTATTATCCAAAGGTCATTGCTTCTGAAAATTTAAAGTGCTCACAACCTCAGTAACAGGACTGATGATGAGCTTTCAGCATATATAATTGTACATCTAAGACTAAAACAAAGATGAGGTTGAGGCTGGATAATGTCTTATGATATATGCCACATAGTATATGTTTTATGTTCTGGCAAAACAGAAACAACGCAAAAAAAAATTAATAGATGAAGGGAGGGGAGAGGGAAGTTGCTGTGTGGGAAATAGGTTGGAACTAAAATGTGTCCTTCAAAGTTTAAACAATACTGCAACATATTAAGTAAGCAAAGGAATAAGAAACTCAAAGAAATAAAAAGCTAACTCTCACAAAAGTACAGTCTTTCCTAAACACCAAAAGAAATCCTAAACTTAATACTAATTTGAAACTTCTAGATTAACACCAAAGAGCTCACAGGAGAGAAAAACTCGACTGAGTCTAAGAAGTGGGGAGGGGAGGAGGGGTTCGGCGGGTGTGTGGCACACTTCCTGTGTGAGGACACTAGCTGCAACTTAGACTTTGTCTTACAAATGTAATCAATGTGGCCTAATTGTATGCACCCTCATATTAATCTGAAAAAAAAATATGTAAATATATACAAAAAGAATGCCATTGTTTTTAGGTATCATACACCTGTATTTTTAGGGGTAAAAGGATAAAATTTATTCTGAAATGTTTAGAAGAAACATATGTATGTGTTTACTCAGAGAGAAAGAAAAGGATAGAAAAAATATGACAAAGTGCTAACACTTAGGGACCTGAGCGAAGTCTGCATACCTATGACATTTTGGTAAAACCAGACCTACATGTAAATGAATGAATGAATGAATCCAGTTTTTACCCACCACTTTCTCTTTGCCTCCGGTGCTACCACCTTGTTCCCAGCCCCCCACGCCCACCCCACCCCCCCGTCTTCTGCCTGGATTATTGTCTCTGGGGCCCCTCCCAGTCCCTTTTCTGCAGGGCAGCCAGATTAATTCTGAGAGTGAGACATCAGATCATGCCACTTCTCTACATCTAACTCTGTCCAGGACTCACTGCCCTTTTCGCAATGTACCAAAATAACCTGTTCATATATCTTTTTCAACTACTAAAGTATAAATTACTCAAGCAAAGAGTTACATTTTATTCATGCTGGCCTCATTTCCCCTCACGATAGGCCACTCACCCATCAGAGTGCTGACACCAATCTTAGGGAAAAGTATGTAATCATGCACCCGCTGCAGTTTTCACTTATTTTACAAGCTTATTAGTTATTACATAATGTTACCTTAATTTGGTTCACTCTGCTCGGACCAGAAACCTTTTACTTTTCCTATCATTACAGGAAAATGATACAGGGTTTCTTACTTTGGAGGACCGCTTTCTCTCTTTCTCTGCTGCCTGATTTATCTGCGACTGTTTTCATGGCTTTGAAGTTGTACTCTCTATTAACTTTTTTTCAGATCTCGAAACAAGTAGCATTTTTCTGATTCTTTGTATCACAGAAAAAAATTAAAAAGTTTCTTACACCACAGTATTTCTGTTCCTTAGACTTAGATTAGATTATACCAGAAGAAAGAAAAAGACCACTGAATATTTATTTACTTATCCACAGTCTTTATATCTCAGCTTTTCTAACTCAGAGACCCTTGTTATGCTTCCAAAGTACATTTGCACCTAAAATTACTATAAAATTAGAGTTTTTTTTTTAATTTTCGTCTTTTCTGGTTTCTTCATTTTCTTATAATTTCTGGATCTGATGTTTATCAAGGGCTTACAGCCTACTTTCCCTAGAATTCAGCCAAACTGTGAATCCAGGTGCACCTTTTAAGTTACTTCAGCACTTTAAATTCTTACTAGCTTTATTCTAGATGGCAGGACAAACTCTAATTCAGTTTTCCCTCTAAATGAATAGAGGCTTCAAGAAGCTGTATTTCTGTTCTTCTGTTACTGACAGAGGTGACTCTTTTATCTCCTCAGAATGTCCATAAATTTTCAGCTTCTTATTATTCATATTGCATCTTGTGAATATGTTCACATCTAACTATTGACAAAATGATTAATCACAGAAATAACATCGTTTGTAAAATATGTGCTAACATTAGTCATGTTTGGTAAGGGAACCTAGAGAGCTCCACTAGCTCTTTAAAACCCATTGTTTCTGCAATGTGAGACACAGTAGAACCAGTATGAGCAAAGAAGGGGAAAGTAAAGGAAAAAGGACCACTCATCACTTTGCTTAATACCTGGAGGAAGATTCTTGGTCCTTTTTTTATGTCAGCCAGACATCAACCATTTCATCAAACGGTCTCTGATTAGTTAGGTGAGCCCCCACTTCAAGTGCAAATACTGAGACAAATACTTTGAAGTTCATTTCTTTGGGAGGTAAACCAAAAGGACATGCAAAAGGAGTGGGGAAAGGAAAACAAAAGACAGAGCCAAGGAAGGGTGTTTTGGGGAACTCTATCAGTAACTGAAACCTGCACTTCTTGAAGGCTCTGTGGGGAGTCATATAGAACATGCGTCACAGCTGAGCCACTGAGGGAAAGCAGTGTTGTGATATATCTCAAGTGATTTCTACCTGCCCCTCAGGGTACTGACTTCCTCAAACTTGAGCCTAGTAGGCTGTGGCATTGGAGAAAATGCTCAAGCAGGGGCAGAGAGATGCAGATATAAAGCCAGTTGTGGTAGGAAGTAGATAATGTCCCCAGGAACTATCTACACAGCTGCAGAGAGTGTGGGAGGCTACGGAGAGGTATCAACAGCATCTGCAACAGTTTTCTAGGTTCGTTTTGAAGGGTGGGTTGGAGACTGTAAATACATAGTCTCTAAATACATCATGAACTGTTTAGTTAAGACTTGCATGATTGAATTTACTTGAAAGATCTGTGTTTGACAAATCTTTGCCTTTTACTATTGATTTTAGATGGATCTCAGATATATAATTATGGCACTAAGAACCCAGAAGTTCTTTATATGATATGCACAAAAGAATACACAAATTGGCTATGGTTATTTAGAAGGTCAATATACAATGCCAAAATAATAAATAAAAATAAGTGTGTTTACCCACTAATCTGTTCATAACATTTGGATTATTTCCTCGTGTGAAGAATGGTGCAATGAACATGGGAGTGCAGCTGTTTCTTAGAGGTTCTGTAATTATTTTGGTTGTATGCCTAGAAGTGTGATTGCTGCATCACATGGCATATGTATACAGTGCAGTATTGTTCAGCCCCAAAGAGAAGGAAACCGTAACACCCGGGACAACATGGATGAGCCTTGAAGACGTGCTAAGCAAAATACTCCAGTGTTAGAGAAGCAAATACTGTGTCATTCCACTTACATGCGATATCTAAAATGGCCAAACTCACAGAAGCAGATAATACAATGGTGGTAGCTAGAAATTGGGGAAAGGGAAAAACAGGAAGCTGTTCAGTGAGTATAATGTAATTTGAGTAAGTTCCAGAGATCTGCCACACAACAGAGTGCCTAAAGTTATCAACACAGCATTGTGCACATAAAAAAAATATTTAAGAGGATGTATCTCATATTAAGAGTTCTTACCAGTAAAAGAAACACACACACACCCACACACACACACGGAAATTTCTGGAGCTGCTGGATATGTTTATGACCTTGACTGTGGTGGCAGCATGCATAAGTGTCTACATACGTTCAAACTCATCCAAGTGTGCATGTTAAACAGGTTCTTTTTAATATATCAATTATACCTCAATATAGCTGTTACAAATAACTTCATGGAAATTACATATGTTTTCCTGTCATTTTTCTTTCCTAAGGACTGTAGTAATCTATTTCTTCTTTGAAGGTTGGGTTAGCAGGGAAAGGCTTAGAGTTAAGTTTGCGTGAGACTTGTCTATGGAGTGATTCCGCACTTTCCAAGCCCCTGTTCACCTTCTTTTCTCTACATTCTGTTCCTTTGTGTCTGTTTACTTTCCTTTAATCATACCTCCCTTGCTGCTCTCATTCGGGACCAAGCCTCTGTCCTTTTTGCACAGATGGATCATAAGAGCTCCAGGTGATTGTTCTGCTTCCACCATTGCCTTTCCCTCTCCCTGCTCTCTAGTCTGACTAAAGTCCCCCCAATACCTCCCCATACCATCCCGAGAAAAGGCTGGTTATCAAAATGACCCATAAGGCTATGGAATTTGCCCCGTTCTTTCTACCTACCAACTTTCTCTGGTCTCATTTTATATTTTTCAACCATTCTTCCCCACATTCACTCATTTACCCCTTGCTTGTTCCTCAAACATACAACAGGAACACTCCTACCCCCCACCCCCGATTTTTGTAGTTGCAATTTCCTCTCTTTGGAACAGTTTCCCTCGATATCCATGGGACTGCCCACCAAACGTTCTTTTTTTTTTTTTTTTCCTCATGAATGCTATTTTTACTTCACTCACAGAATAATTTTATAACTTAAGATATACATACACAGCCACAATCATAGCTGTATAAGGTGCACATTGTCTATATTCCGATAGTTCCCTGGACTCTTTGAAAACCATTTTTAGTTTTTACTTTCAGCATTTCTTCATTTAATTTTCACCATCTCTAATAATGTGCATATGAACATAAATAATGGGCTTTATACAACCCAACTGAACTAAACTGTATGCTAATGGGGAAGAAAGAAGAACAACATTTTGGGGGGGCGGGTGTGAGGAAGTTTCAAGTTAATGCCATAGCACATCACATAAATACATGGGACCTGTTATGATAATGTAGATAATCTTTCTGTCATAAAGATGTATATTAACCTTAATGCCATCTGCACCTTCATTCACTTTTACTCTATTGCCTGATATATTTGCAGGGTCTGAGTATTGGGACGTGAATATTTTTATACTAACCGTATCTCCTCAAAATTATCCTGGCTTCTATTTCAGAGACACCCCCTCCCCCGCCCCATGTAAACTCTCTTCATCTCAGGGGGGTGTTTCTCAAGACCTACTCCCAATTTTCCAAAGGATAAACAATTTATTTTTTTAAAGAATTTGATGAGTGTACATCAAAATGCTTGGGTGGAGATGTTTTCCTGGAGAATTCACTTAATATAGGGATATGCTTCCAGATCTTAAAAAATACTTAGGACTCCAACAGGAAGAACCAGTGTTCAAATGTCTTGATCAAGAGATTACTGTATGCATGGATGGAGTTGGAACATATCCTTCTTCGTAAAGTATCCCAAGAATGGAAGAAAAAGTACCCAATGTACTCAGCCCTACTATGAAACTAATTTAGGGCTTTCACATGAAAGCTATAACCCAGTTACAACCTAAGAATAGGGGGAAAGGGGGAAAGGTAGAAGAGGGAGGGGGGAGGGGGTTTGAGGGAGGGGTATTGGTGGAATCACACCTACGGGGCATCTCACAAGGGCAAGGGTGAAACTCAGCAAATGTGAAATGTAAATGTCATGCCACGGTGACTGGGAAGATGCCAGGAAGGCTATGTTGAATATTGGGATGAAAATGTGTCAAATGGTTTATGAAGCTAGTATATGATGCCCCATGATCATATCAATGTACACAGCTATGATTTAATAAAAAAATAAAAAATAAAAAAAAGATTGTTTTATGATTTTTTTATCACATGTCTTTACCAAGTCATATTTTAAATAATATATGAAAACACTATCACAATAGGAAAAATAGACTGATTTTGAGGCTAGGTCAAGGCTTCAGGGTTTGAGAAATCAAAAACACCAAATTTTATATAAATAGAGACTTCAGACAAATCATTCAACCTGATTTAACCTGGACTTCTATCGTTTTTCGTTCTGAAAATGAGTCAACAAGTGTGGAAAGAGAGCTGGCTGTGTAATTCAAGCTCTGCCTTTCACCCTCATGTTCTCCCCTCTGTGCAGAGTTTCTGTGCTTCATGTTGAAAGAAAAAGAGATAGCAAATGTAAGCAAGCATGGGGTGTTTGGTATATAAGGAATTAATAGTAATCGAGAGTTTAAATCAATGGTATTTTTAGATAATACTACATTTTCTGATGCCTTGAAGCGAGCTTTTAAGTCAACCCTTCCATCACAGCTATGAGGTCATCTGGGGGGTCCAGGAAGATGGTGAGCACACTTAAGATTCTCTGAGTACTGTCGTTACCCAAGTTTTTCATTTTTTTTCTTTTCTTTCTTTCTTTATTATTATTTTTTTTTTAAAGAAATAAATTTAACTTTTTAGTGTTTTTCTTGGTTTATTCCACTTTCCTTTTTCTCTTGGAAAAACTAAAACACATTGAAAGCATCAAATAAAAATAACAGCAACAAGAGCCAAGGATGATGTGAAGGGAGAAAAACACAGTATATATAATGCACAAAATGATTATTGTCCCTGGACATTAAAGAGTTGCTTATATTTGTGTGATTCGGAAGGCCCAGAAGACTAAAGAGAATACCGTGATATAAAAGAAGTTCTGCACATTTGAGGAATTTCAATGGGGAGCCAGGAGTGATAAGTCAACTGAATAGTTTTCATCCTGTGTGTTAGGCACGTGGAGAATTATTTAATTATAAAAAGGTAGAATCATTTTAGAAGTTTCAATTTTTTGTTTGCGTAACAGCCAGTATATTCAGTAGACATGACCAAGTTTTACACATTCCCTTATAGGGGAAACTATAAAGATGTTTAAACTCATCTTCCTCTCCTTTCTTAAGCATGAAAAGACATCTACTTTGAACTGAATATGTCTGTATTTTCTAATAGAGTTATTATTATAGAGTTTCTTGTTTCTTAAAGCTATTTTTAAGTGTGTAAATGTCTTTGTTTACCATTTGAGCAATTCACTGAGCTACTCATCTGTGATTCATGGTAGTGATAGCTCTTTGTAACAAAGCAGTTTTCAGAGAGGTTTTGAACCTTTTGTAATTATCTTAGAAATCTCTGCTGTTACAGTAGAGGTGGATAACTGCCCCATCCTGTTTGATACTCATTAAAGCACTTATGTATTGCAATACAATAGCAAGTACTCAAAAAGACATGAAGAAACAGGAATGGAAATGTTTGAGCTAACAGGTTCTATGTGAAGGTAATGAGATGGGTGATTGGATGTCACCCACCTAGAGGCAGCTTCTGATCCAGGCTGATCCCGTGCAGCCATAAATTCATACACATAAGAGAGCTTCTCTTTATACGTGGGCTTTCTTCCCCTGCCAGCTACAGGAACCTTGGTATTTTTGAGTAAGCCCAAACAAGAATTAGGAATTTTTATTAAGCCTGTAATCCTAGCTCTCTAGGAGACCAAGGTAGGTGGATTGCACCTGAGCAAGAGCAAGATCCCCATCTCTGATAAAAATAGAAAAATTAGCTGTGCATTATGGCACACACCTGTAGTCCCAGCTACTTGGGTGGCTGAAGCAAGAGGGTAGCTTGAGCTCAGGAGTTTTAGGTAGCTGTGAGTGAGGCTAACACCACAACACTCTAGCCTATGGCACAGAGTAAGACTGTCTCAAAAAAAATTTTTTTTTTATTAAAATGGGATTCTGGGAAAGCACTACTGATCAATAGTACTTGAAATTTTTAATAAATGATAAAAACTTTATGCTTGCTTCTGATATTAGGGTTATCTCCATAGTATAAGTATTCTAAGCAATATTTTATTTGGTTAGATACAGATTTAACAGTATACTTGGTGTAAATTGAAGTTAGGACTTAATTTCCAAAGGAATAGGGATCGATCTCTCTCCCACCAAGTATTGTAGATATGCTTAAACTGTCATGGAAACTAAACTGTTATTGTTGAGTCCCAATCTGCCAATTTAGTAGGGGCCAACCAGTACATGGACTGATTTATCTACATCATCCTATTCCACTTGGAATCTTTGGGCTTCCAGAAATGAATGAAAGCCATTTGGGATGGATGGCAGTGCCAGGGAGCCAGTGGACTGAGATTCATGAAAGAGTGCCTAATTATTCTTTTAACTTTTTGAAAAGTGCAGACCCCATTGAGAAAAGAGCTAGTGCCACACTTCTTAAAACAGCAACTGCTCTGTACACTGTGGGGGTCATAAGATTGAGATGGCAAGGCTGGGAGACATCCAGCTAATGTTGAATCTAAGAAATTCCCAATATGGCGCTCACTGCATAACAGAGAATAACATATATTTAATACCTAGCACACTAAAGAGCATATTTTAGAGTAACTCGGTGCCAATTGTGTGGAGGAGGCAGCTGGCTCAGTATTATAATTAGAAGGGCAGCCAAAGTCATACTTACTGCAAAATATCGTTCCCCTTTGGACCTAATGTAACATGCCAATTTCTTATATTATCCCTTTTGCCTACTTCACAGTATTATCGTGGGTTGTGTGTGTGTGTGAATCAGTGTATTTATGTTTTGATTATGGGGTGTATTAAACATTATATTATGACTTTAAGTCTCCTGCTAAAATACAAACATTATTTAGAAAAGGTGGCATTCTAAGCTTTACCCGTCACAATCATGCTAGTTCTGACTTTTGGAGTAAAAAGAGTTAGAGTGGTTACATTTTTGAAAGGCTAAATGAAAAAGAAATATTTTAGAGCAATAATAAAATTCTTAGCAGCCACAATTAGCATTTCTTCATGTTCCAAGAGCACCTTACACTCAGCATATCTGGCAGAAAAGTAACTTGATTACCTTATTTGTAACCCTGTGTCCGTCGGTCCTCTTCACAGGACATTTGTTGCCTGGGGCTGATATCCCGCCAGCTCCTTTTCCCTCCCTTTTTCTAACCATATGCCTTGGTTCAGGGCTTGTCATTGCCCATGTACACATTGCACCCACTCATGGAGTTACGTGAATCCCATTAATTAATTTGTTTATCTGCTTCTCCTTTATTAACAATGAATTGGTCCAGTGGCAGAAACATGTTTGCGTCACATTTTTTGCACTGAATATGCTATGTCTGATAAAGTCTATTCCCTAGCATTTGTATATTTTTATGCTTATGCATATTTTATAGGTGTGTGTCCATGTGTGTGTATGTGAGTTCCTCAGTGAAATCCAGAATTATGTAAATAGGACAAAGCTTTACATCTAGGTGGGCCAGATTATGATAAATACTTTTTTTTTTTTTTGAAATGCCTACATGTTCAAAGTATTAGAGACATATTTTGTAAGGTCAACTCAGCAGCCTTCATAGTCATATTTTTCAAATAACTAAGTACAGAAAGAGGTTAAGTAATAGTCTAGATCCATCTGACTCTAGAGCTTTTATATATAACTACAGATGTAGAAAGAAGGAAAAGAGCCTATGAATGGGAAATCGAAAAGTCTTGATGGTAAGCTTTGCCTTCCTTCAGTCTTGCTCAGGCTCCTATCTGTCCACTAGGCTTCAGATGCGCTATCAGAACTCCTTTTGCATCATAAAAATTATATTTGAATAAGAAGCAAAAGAGAATACAGGGTAGGCTGCCACGGCACATAAGCATATAAAGTTACTTTCTAAACTTACACTTGTCCTTTTCAGTACAGACATTCATAAGTGTGTGTGCACACATGTGCATGTGTGTGTTTGTGTATCAATGTTTGGGAACCCCACATTTGGACTCCTTCAAGTCTCCTGACAAATCTCTTAACAGGGAGAAATCACTGCTGCACTTATACGGGTTCCCATAACTTAGATATATAGTTTACTACATTTTGAGAATACTGCAAATACTTTCTGCTCTGAAGTTGATCTACTAAGCTGGTGCCTAAAGTCGATGACACAATTGTATTCTAAAGTATGAAAAATGCATTCTCTGTGTGTCAAATGTGGTAAATGTTGACAGTGATAATCCAAGATTCTTTCTCAGACCGGTAATTCCTTTTAGAATTAAATCATAAACTTTTTGTACAACAAATGCCTCAAGAGGATTTAAGTTACTTTGTATCTCATATTCTGGAAAACTGTTAGGTTGAGATTTGTTTTGAAAATAAAAAGTTTAACTCTATAGGCTATAGGCATCCTCCTATTGTGTGTTGTTTTCTTTTTAACTTCCTTGGTTAAAAAGAAAAAAAGATAGGTCAGTCAATTTGACAATTATTCTTGTAGGAATTGTGCCATTGTTACAAAGGGAGTTGATATACACCAACAAACACCTCTTAAGTCCTCTCCATAGGCCACGAACTATGCTGTATGTCTAGGTGACTGAAGGAATGAATGAATTTTGACTTTATTAAAGCCATTATCCTTTGGGGTTTTTATTACATGAGGCCATACCCAATTATGCAGTGAAACCACACCCAGCAGAATAACACAGAAGCTCAAGGAATAACTTACAATGCAGCTTCCCACACACATACGTGCTAGCCCTACACTGACACAACATAAATCCAGTCCTGTAAAAGCCATGAAAAAAAGAATATAAAAAATTAAAATATATGTATTATGCATATTATACACTGTACACATTAATATATATATCCACAATTACCAGTATTTAATTTGTTCCCAATTTCATTACACTAAAAATTATATCACTGTAGTCCTGAAAGTTAAAATAATCCCACAAAATTTAATTTTCTTTTGTTTTGGATCAGCTTAGTCCCCTCTATAACCCACTAAACTTTCATTGAAATAAATTCAGCAGAGCTGAAGGTCTGACATATAGTCTACTAGCCTGTACAAGATCTATGGTTCCTGGACATGCATATCTGCTAGCAGAGAGTCTCATAAACAAGGTGGTGGTGAAGAGTTTGTGTGGGGGGAGGATTGTTGTTTGTTTTTGCAGTTTTTGGCCAGAGCTGGGCTTGACCCCACCACCTCCGGTATATGGGGCTGGCACCCTACTCCTTGAGCCACAGGTGCCGCCCGAGTTTGTGTATTTTTTAAAGAATCCCCGGCTTCCCCTTGGTTCTGTGGCTATGCTGTGTTTCACGGCAGCAGCTGGAGTGAATGGAAGCATAGACGTTAACCATGTTGGCTTTACCAGGACTTCTCAGACTATCTGCCTGCCAGACTCCATCCTGTGACCTGTAGGCAACTCCCAAAGACATTCATCAACTTGGTTTCCCATTAAAAAAAGAAATACTTTAAAAAATATGTATCTTCTACTTTTTTAAAAGCTAACTCTTTATTAATATTTATATTAAAACAACAATAACTAATATGTATCTTTGTTGACTTAAGTAGGATGAGGCAGAGACATGGTACAAAAGAATTGTTTTATTATTTTAAAGTGGTATAAAGGAATGTTTGAGAAACCCAGCCATGGAACATGGATTCATATCCAATGCTTAGTTAAGGAAAAGGCTGATAGTAGCTATGGACTCTGTTCAGTTACTGCTCCAGAACCCATCTGGAACTATCAGAACTATCTCCCATTTCCCTGGGACACAAGACAACTTTGAAAGACTCCTCAGTTTTATCATGATGAGTGCTGGATAGTTTCTGGTCTCATTTGAAATCCTGTCTTAGTTAACATATAGCTTCTCTCCTCAAAAATTTTCAATATTTCTAAGCTTTACCATAAATAACAACAAAACACTGTGATTGTGACAACAGATTGGATCTCCTGTCATCATTTTACTTAAAATGCATCTCACAAATGACCTATTTTTATATGCAATATATATGCACTATACTTGCAGCTGCATCAAATTATAAAGCTAGAGGTTAAATTTTTGAAGTATTTGATCATAAAGAATGAGAATGCTAGCGCTATTAGAGGGAAAACACTTTAAGTCATTATCAGTTGTTACCTTAATACAGGTGTCCTCAAACTTTTTCAAAAGGGGGCCAAGTCACTGTCCCTCAGACCATTGGAGGCAGTTAAATCAGGTCGAGGTCCAATATCACTGGCTCATTAACCAAGAATCTAACTATTATTCTTCACTGCCCTCCATAGCACCAATGACGGGTAAGATTCCCAAAGCGGGGACAACCTAAGACAGGATATGGAGAG
>CAUYPK010082983.1:0-11895 GCA_963574355.1 Loris lydekkerianus
AAAAGTATCCAATGTACTCAGCCGTACTATGAAGCTAAACTATAGCTTTCACATGAAGGCTATAACCCAACTATACCACAAGACTATGGGGAAAGGACCAAGGAAGGGGAAGGGAGGGGGGAGGTTTGGGTGGAGGGAGGGTAATGGGTTGGGCCACATCTATGGTGCGTATTTTTATGTATAATAAAAAGAAATAAAATAAAATAAAATAAAATAAAATAAAATAAAATAAAATAAAAGATCAAATAACGGTAAAAAAAAAAAAAACAAAAAGAAAAACTGCTGTAGTTCTTATAGGAGAGAGAAGACCAGGGGCTGTTTCAGAACAGTATCCCTAGGGTATGTAGAGGCAGATCCATAAGCTTTGACATTTATTAGCCTGACAGTGCTCAGCAGCTGAGCACTTTGATATTTGTTGCCAGTCTGATAAAACAGGGCTTTGTTTCAGAGATGGTAAACCTAGTTCCCATTGGGTTTGCTTCACTGTCATAAAATTACTGAATACTTGCTTCCTGGAAGTCCCTCATAAATATCCCTTTTACAAAACTGTTCTCTGGGGCAGTAAAATGCCTCCACCTCCTGTGGTAGATACACTTTTTCTCTTTTTCTTTTCCAGTGGAGTGCCATTTAATTGGGACTTAAGGGGAATGTGTTATTAAAATCAATCTGTCCTGCCTTTTAGCTAATATTTTATTTTTATTTTGAGTAAGATTTTTAGATAAGATTTTATCTTTCTTTTTCTGATATAATGTGGGGGGGGAAAAAAACTCCAGAAAAGATAAATTTGAATACCAGTACTATGATTTTAAAAGGGAAGGGAAGGGGGACCTGAGGAAGAGGTGTATTTGACCTCCCTTCTGGCCAACAACTCACCTTTAGGGTATTTCTGGGGTCCCCTTGGCCAGTCAGCTTCACTGATTTTTTTCTTTGCATGTTCTACTCTCCTTTCCACCTGACTTCCTTCTCCAGTGCTATTTGGTACTTAAAGATATTTTTAGATACAGGATCTTAATTTCAATGTACATCTCTACAGGTGTTCATGTAGAAGTTAAAGGACAAGGATGACCTTAAAGGTCAATTAATTTGTGTGGTCACTGGCACACTTCTGTCTCTCTTTCTCCTTCGAGCAGGCTGGGTGCTTTCATGATGCATCCTGTCTGGATACTTGTCGTGACAAGTGTCTAATTTACTGATCCAGAAAGTGTTGTCTAAAACCTTCTCCCCCCTCCCTGCACTGTCAGAGCTGTTCAAGAAAGTGACCATTGATAATTAAGAAAGATGAATGAAAAAAAGACTGCTGCTTCTTTAAAAAAGAAAATTTGATGATTTAGTTAAGAATTTATCTCTGTTCGGTCCAGTTTGTACACTAAGTTATCATCTAAATGTGAAATAAATTTGTGGAGTAGAAGTTCCTCAATGGTTTAACTTTATTAACTACCAAAGTATTTCTGTTAGTACAGAAATCACTTCATTACTGTCAGTAGAAGATAACCCTAACTCTATAAAATAATTTAAAGAGGTTTTTTTTTAAGAGACAAAGTCTCACTTCATTGCCCTCAGTAGAGTGCTGTGGCATCACAGCTCACAGCAACCTCCAACTCCTGGGCTTAGGCGATTTTCTTGCTTTAGCTTCCTGAGTAGCTGGGATTATAGGCGGCCGGCTAATTTTTTGTTGCAGTTTGGCTGGGGCTGAGTTCAAACCTGCCACCCTCCGTATATAGGGCAGGCGCCCTACCCACTGAGCCACGTGCCCCATCCAATTTAAAGAGGTTTATTCTGAGCCAGATGTGAGGACCTTGGCCCAGAGCCACACCCAAGAAGCCTTGAGCAATCCAGTGTGGTTGGATTACAGTTTGATTTTATACATTTTAGGGAGACAGAAGTTATGTGTAAAGTCCTAAGTTAAAACATGGAAGAGATACATTGGTTTGGAGATATCTTGAAGTAAGGGGGTTACAGGTTATAGGTGGCTTTAAATATTCTTTGATTTGTAATTGGTTAAAGAAGTGAAGCTTTGTCTAAAATCTTGGAATGGTTTAAGTTAAGATAAGGAAGTCTGCTAATTGGAGATAGGCCACTGAACATAAGACTCACAAGTTCTGTTGGGTAAATGGATGACCTGCAGGTGTGTTTCAAGCTTTAGGCCTGTTAATGAGTTACAAAGGATGTCTCCAAGAAGGGAAGGGGACATGAGGAAGAGGTGTGTTTGACCTCCCTTCTCCTGGCCAACAACTCACCTTTAGAGTGTATCTGGGGTCTCCTTGGCCAATCAGCTGGAGGGAAGGTTAAGACTTTATTTCATTTCAAATTATCTAATGGGAGAGAAGGAAATAAGTGTATTTATTGCCATTTTAGCAGTTATAGGGAAGTTTCATTTTAGGGTTGTTAATTTACTCCATAATTTTGGCAAGGACAGAAAACAGATGAGTTCTGTCTGGAAGACACCTCCCCTCCCACCCTAATGTTTAATTGTATTTAAGAGTAATGAAGGCTGGGCGCAGTGGCTCTATCCTAGCATTTTGGGAGGCTGAGATGGGCTGTCAGGAGTTAGAGACCAGCCTGAGCAAGAGCAAGACCTGCTCTCTATAAAAAAAATAGAAAAATTAGCTGGGCATAGTGGCTCACGCCTGTAACTTCAGCCACGCGGGAGACTGAGGCCGGAGGATCACTTGAGCCCAGGAGTTGGAGATTGCAGTGAACTATGGTGATGCCACTGCACTGTTGCCTAGATGACAGAATGAGACTTTGTCTCCCAAAAAATAAATAATAAAAGAGATGAAATCATATTGTAAGAAGGCATTCAGCTTATCAGTTCTCCATAAATGGGGGAGCTAACAATGACCAAGTGATAAATATATACACTCACTTCAGTGTGGGAACTTGAGTTGTCATTGTAAGCGAAGCTTTCCAGCTGTTAATGTGCATAACATTGTTAATTATCTCTGAAATACTTTAAAAAAGAATAACAAAATAAAGCAATTCCTTACTGTTCATGTTTTTCCCCATGTTTCATGAGCTATTAGCAGCTGAGAGCTGTGTTTAGTCACTTGTCCTCCTAAGCTTCAGACTAGCAAGAATTACCTGATAGAACACGGGCGCTTTGGCGCAGGAGGCTTTCTCCACCGCAGCTTTTGTTAGTGGTGTACTCTGTTCTGTCTTCTTTTTCTGTTGTAGATCGCATCTTCCAGCACAGTTTTCACGTATTTGGAGTGGGTAACATGTGCAAGTAGTAGAATTTTCACACAGAAATAAGGAATGCTAAGTGTTACACATATAATGCATGCTTTATGACTTCTGGAGGTTTCTTCAAGGAATTGAAAGAGTAGCGGTTAATAGAAACAGTGGCATTGCCAGGGGCATGCCATGAGTATAGAGGATTCTGGGGTTTCTTTCTAGAACTAAATCTCCATAGAGATTATGTTAGAACATATTTTACACAGGTTCTACACCTGAATAGGTGTGTATCCAGATCATTCAGTACATAAAAAACATACATCAATGATTTTCCTTCCAAGTGGAACTGGTATATGTGGGTTTATGACAGAATTGAATGTTACCAATATGTTAAATCCGCTTATGAAATAATAAAATGTAGGGCAGCTCCTGTGGCTCGATGAGTAAGGCGCCGGCCCCATGTACCGAGGGTGGCAGGTTTGAACCTGGCCCTGGCCAAACTGCAACAAAAAAATAGCCGGGCATTGTGGTAGGCGCCGATAGTCCCAGCTACTCAGGAGGCTGAGGCAAGAGAATCGCCTAAGCCTACCAGCTGGGGGTTGCTGTGAGCTGTGACACTATGGCACTCTACCAAGGATGAGACTCTTGTCTCCTAAAAAAAAAAAAAAAAGAAAGCGAAAGAATAAAATGTAATTCAAATCCAAACGGAGATTCTTTGGGCACCATTGTGCTATGCCCTCCCCTTCCTTCATGTGTACAATTAATTGAGAATATGTTGTTAAATTAATTTTATTAGTAGATAAGAGCCCTGTCCATAACATTTTTGTATTGTTGAGTCTTTTTAAACATATTATTCCTTTATTTGATAGCTGATCTTCAAAACATCCAGAGGGACCTTCGTACTACCTCTTTTATTAATATTTGGCTCTAGTTTTTTTATTAGTTTAAGCCACAATAAGAATTTTATTTATGGCTCGGTGCCCATAGCTCAGGTGGTTAGGGCGCCAGCCTCATACACCAGAGCTGGCAGGTTTGAATCCAGTCCAGGCCAAAAAATAGCCGGGTGTTGTGGTGGGCGCATCTGGTCCCAGCTACTTGGGAGGCTGAGGCAAGAGAATCGCTTGGGCCCAGGAGTTTGAGGTTGCTGTGAGCTGTGACTCCACGGCACTCTACTCAGGGCAACACCTTGAGAAAAATATAAAAAAAAAAAAAAAAAAAAAAAAAAAAAAAAAGAATTTTTATTTATTTAGCAGTCATATGCCAGATATGTAAAATGACATAGTAGCTTCAAAAGCTTCTTAAGGGAAAATATTCATTTTTTTATCACTCTCTTCCATAATGAGCAGTTTCTTAGTGCTAATTTATAACGTATTTCTGAACACCTCTTAAACCCTTCTGTTTTATTCATTTTTGTTCTCTCCTTTTTGGTAACTGAAGCCTTAGAGTTAAGTGTTTTATTGTATCATTCCATTTTATTAAAACAACATCATGAAGTAGGTATCATCACTTTACCTCCAGTTTGCAGAAGAGTAAACTGGTCTCACAGAGGTTAAGAGACTTGGCCAAAGCCATTCAACTGTTAGATGATGGAGCCATGATACAAACCCAGGTGGTCTGACTTCAGAAGTGTATATACCACCACACAACCAAACAAAGCTAATCAATGAGGTTTAGGAGCTAGTGGAATCACTAATCACACACTTGCACGTGCGTGCACTCTGTCTCACACAGACCTGCTTTTACTGCTTTAACGTAAAATGACTAATGATTTCAAGTTTTAAAATGTCCTCAATGCAGACATCTCTCTATGTCTATTACAGATTATTAGGTGAGTGAATCAAGTTAGCCCAGGCAGAGACAAGGTTCCATTTCTGTTATGGTGGGGTATGCATGGAGATAGTTTTCAGAAAGGAGTGTATCTGCTTCCATCTTGTATACTCAGATTTGCAGAGGTTATTTGCATTACCTGGATGATAATCAGTGGGTGAAATGATGGTAAAGATGGTCTAAAGAAAAACTGGCTAAAACTAGCTTTGGCAAGTTGATAGCATGATAGAGGGTAAAATATAGGAAGCTTGCTTATAAATTATAAATCAGACTGTTGGAGAATGAAATAGTGATTATATGTTAGTAAAGTCGGCTATGTCTTTGTGTTATGTGTTAAGATTAAGGGTGTGCTAAAGAATTAGAATATGGACCCAAAATTTAAAAAAAGAAAAGAAAAAGGAGGGAGAAAGGAAAGAAAAGGAGAAAGAGGCAACCTGGCAACACTTAATCTCTACCAAAAAATTTTTAAATTAGCCAGGGGCAGTAGATGTCTCAGCTACTTGGGAGACTGCGGCAGGAGGATAGCCTGAGCCCAGGAGTTGGAGGTTGCTGTGAGCTATAATCATGCCACTGCCCTCCAGCCTGGGTGACAGAGTAAGACTCTTGTTTCCAAAAAAGGAAAATAAAATCAAGAATAGAAGACATACTTTCAGAGAGAAAGAAAGTTCCAGTAAAATTTTATGAGTCCGGGATACCTTCTTTGAGTACTCTAGTTTGTATTTGTCTCTTCCCTCATATCCAGGATTCATTCATTCATTGAATATTTACTTAGTACCTTCTATATGCATTGTAACAACTTGTCTACTTTCCAAAGCCTCAGTCCAGTTTCCATCACTTGTTATCACTTGTTATCCATCACTAGTCCAAGCTACCATCTTCCCTCTACCTCTGTCTTTGAGTCTATCCTAAATATAGCACTCAAGTGATCCTAATCATATCCGTCTTCTGCTTAAGAACCCTGGGGGGGGGAGGGGCGGGCACCTGTGGCTCAGTGGGTAGGGCGCTGGCCCTATATACCAAGGGTGGTGGGTTCAAACCCAGTCCCAGCCAAACTGCAACAAAAAAATAGCCAGTTGTTGTGGCAGGCACCTGTAGTCCCAGCTACGCAGGAGACTGAGGCAAGAGAATCACCTAAACCCAGGAGTTGGAGGTAGCTGTGAGCTGTGTGACACCATGGCACTCTACCAAGAGCAATAAAGTAAAACTCTGTCTCTACAAAAAAAAAAAAAAAAAAAAAAAGGAACCCCCCCAGGCGTGTTCTCATGACACTTAAAGTCATGGAAGACCTTGAGGCCCTTGTGATCTGGCCCTCTGTTGACCTCTGTCCCACTCTTCCCTTACTCATTCTTCCACACTTCTTGGAAATGCTAGGTCATTTTTTGCTTTGGGGCCTGGCACTTTATGGAAATAGCACTTGGCTGAATCAGGTCTTTTCTTAAATACCACTTTAGTGTGATATTTATCTTGCTTTTTATCCATTTCCCACACTGGAATGTAAGCTCCATGCAGACAGGAGATGTTGTCTGTTTCATTCACTATAATATATATGGGGCCCGGAGCAGTGACTGTACATAGTACTTTAGATAGATAGATAGATAGATAGATAGATAGATAGATAGATAGATAGATAGATAGATAGATAGATAGATAGATATTGATTGATTACAGTTTTTGGCCGGGGCTGGGTTTGAACCTGCCACTTCCAGCATATGGGGCCAGCGCCCTACTCCTTTGAGCCACAGGCACCGCCTGAGACAGAGATATTTAAAGAGGGCTGCTACCCTAGCATACAGTGTCACTCCATTTCTGAATAGTCTTCCCAGAGAGATTTTTGCCTTTGATTTAATAACTGTGATGCTACTATTGTGTCTCCTCTATATCTAGCTTATATACACTGAAATAAATGAAATTTTTATTATTAATTTTATATATTAGATTATCATCTTTAAAGTCATAGTTTTATCTTAAAATCAGACTTCCCTGAGGCTTCAAAAATGTTAGTAGTCCCCAAAATTGACTTCTTTAATGCTTGTTTTTAAGTTTTGCTAAAAAATCCCAGAGCATATTCACAACCATCGTATGTGTACAGTTTTGTTTTGATTCTTATTTGATGAATTTATCAATATAAATTTGTCTTCCTCAAAATTGAACATTTTTCTTTAATGGATGATAATAAATTTGATGAACTATTTCATTATATGCAGTAAGTAATATGAAGTGTAATAAATTTAGACATTCTGTTGGGACTTATTTAGATGTGCATATTTCTTTCCTTTTTTTTTTTTTAAGACAAAGTCTCACTCTGTCATCCTGGGTAGTCTCCCTCTGTTGCCCTCAGTAAAGTGCTATATGGCATCATGGCTCACAGCAATCTCAAACTCCTAGGTTCAAGCAATCCTCTTGCCTCAGCCTCCTGAGTAGCTGGGACTGCAGGTGTGTGCTGCAACAACCAGCTAGATTTTTCTGTTTTTAGTAGAAATGGGGTCTTGCTCTTGCTTAAGCTGGTCTTGAACTCCTGAGCTCAGGCAATCTGCCCACTTCAGCTTCCCAAAGTGCTAAGATTACAAGTGTGGGCCACTGGATGTCCAAATTTCTATTAAAAGAAAGAAGTAGCAGTTGCAATGGGAGTTCAGAATTCGGTTGATTCCCTCTGGGTACTAGAATATTTTCTGTTCCGTTTGGTATCAAATCTAAATGTTCACTTGCCCAACCCACTTCTCATTTCTTGGAAGAAGTAAAAGTTAATTTTGGAAATCTGATTTCCTGAATAAATGGAGTTAGGAATTTATCTATCAAAGGATATGCTTGGGCATATAAAGAATGTTCTGTGTACCTGAAATGTATGTAGTTCAGGAACATGGTAAACTCTGGTATAAGTCTAGCCTTCCTTGAACTGTTTCCCTACCTCCTGCCTAGCTTCACTCCTTTTAAAAGGAAGGTTAAACATTCTACTTTGATAAAGATGTTAGGCCCTGCAAAATTATTACTTTGCCAATATTACCATATTTGATGTTCAGAATTTTAGATTCCAGTCATTCTAAAGAGCATATTTTTCCTTTTTTTTTTTTTTTTTTTTTAAAGGCAGAGTCTCACTTTATCGCCCTCCATAGAGTGCTGTGGTGTCACACAGCTCACAGCAACCTTCAACTTCTGGGCTTAGGTGATTCTCTTGCCTCAGCTTCCCGAGTAGCTTGGGACTACAGGCAAGAGCATATTTTTCCTATAAAAACTATTTCATGAGAACTTTTTTTTCTTTTTTGCAGTTTTTGGCTGGGGCTGGGCTTGAACCCGCCACCTCCGGCATATGGGCCGGTGCCCTACTCCTTTGAGCAACAGGCGCCACCCCCTGAGGACTTAAAAAAACAAACTGATATTATGCTCACTCAGAGATGTTTAAGCTTTTTAAATTTCAAGTCAACCTTTTTAGTTAACATCATGCTTTAGTGCTATATTGGTGTCATTTTAGCTTTTTCTTTGCTAAATAGTTTTGTACTCCATTAGACCCGCAGCAGCTTCGATTATATTGGCCCTAAAAGGCAGTCTGAACCGGGTTGGTATAAAGTTACTAATTCTTTGTGCCAGCCTTCCATCAGCCTCTCCCTTTTGGCAGAGTATGCAGAAGAAGAACCTACTACTAAAATATCTTAGGAAAAATGTCCTTATGGGAGTGAAAGTAGATGCATTGATGAAAAATAAATATTTTTGTAGCCAGTATTGTCTATTCAGTGTATTCATTCATATGATTGTTTAAAAAGGGAAGAGAAGGGAAGGGTCAGCCTCTCTGTGCTTCCATTTCCTGTCTGGAGATAGGGACACTAAGTACGAAGTGCTGTTTTCATAGCACTTCCCGTCTTACAAATTCCTGGAACACCCAGCACCCAAACTTGCAGTATTTTTCTAGAATTGTCTTTAAGAACACAGGCTCAGAGATGAGTGCTTGAGTCCCCTCCTATACTATTTAGACAGCTCTGCTTCGTTGTTGTTAAGGAAGGAAAGATTATTAAATAGTGGTTAGCTATATTTAAGGTTATGAATGGAGTGATCAGAAATTTAACTTCAATTGTAGTTTTTATAAAATTGGGTGATTTCCCAAGTGTTTTAAGTTTTATTTTTACAAGTATTGAAGCACTGGGATTCATACAATAAAATGCACAGATCTTAGGTACCCCATTCCATGAATAAATACACCAACCATCCAACCAACGATACCCAGATCACATAACATTTCCAGGACCCCAGATGGCTTCTTTGACCTTTTCTCAGTCTATTCCTACTTTAAATTCTATCCTTACATATTTTGCCAATTCTATAAGTATAAATGGAACCAGACAGTTCATGTGATCACTCCTTGTATTTGCTTTATTTTGTTTATCATTTTTGTCTTTGAGATTTCTCCATGTGTTTGGACAGAATAATAACTTGTCTTCATTGGTGTGTTGTATCTTGTTGCTTGAATATATTATACTTTATTCATGCTACTTATGGTTTGTTTCTTGCTTTTGGCAGTTACTGAGAGTGCTGTCTGACACTCTCACACTTGTCTTTTGGTGCACAATTCTGTTGAGGAAATATAGCTAGGAATGGAATTGCTGGGTCATAGAGTAGACATATGTTTAAGTTCACAATATATTACCATTTTTACAAAGTACCAGTTTACAGCCCCACTAGCAATTATGAGAGTTACATTTGTTCCATATCATTACTAACACTTGGTATAGCATTTCCAACTTTTAAAACAAATTTCCTATTAGGGGCAATCAGAAATAGAGGTGTAGAAGCCTGCCAATTCTGTTACTGGTATGGTGTATGAAAGATGCTGTGGTTTAAATGTTGAGCATAAAAGGAATTTAAAGGTTTTGTCTGTCTCTGTTGAAAGTGTTATCTTAATTGCATCTGAGATTTCCTACTGTGCAATCTATTTGCAATTCTTGGAAATGGTATAATAGCAACAGTTAAGTCACTCCTCTCTTCCTTCTTGTAAACCCAGACTACTTCCAGCTGATAGGAGATTGTTGTCCTTGTACTACAAATGCAAGAAAATGCTATGTTAATTTAAATTAATATAAATCAAGATATTCTTCATTTGTTTATGATAGAGCAGCATCTTATTAGGAGGTAAGGTGACTAGTAGTTGACTTGGTAATATTTAGAGAGGTAATAACCAAAGCAAAATATATGATTTTTCCCCAGTTAGAAATTACTTTACCACAAAAAGAGAAGGGATCAAACATTTATGGAGCCTGGTACTATGCTTGCTGTTTTGCTTTCTTTCCCTTAAAAGGAGTTGGTAATGAGACCTTCTATAATTACTATGGAAATAGCTTTGAAAACATAGTCTGTGTGTGCTTAGACTTACCTGATATTATAAATACTTGTATTAGAATTCTTTAAGATATAAACTCCAACTTGAGATTTCAGTAGATATACATTCTTAGCATCAGTGAAGTAAACATTTAGAGTATCTAAGTTTATCTCTGTTGTTAGCAGTAAACATAGTTTGTCATGTCCTGGTTTGAAATGTCCTAAAAAAGACATTTTAAAAAATGCTTTTGGGCTCGGCGCCTGTGGCTCAAATGGCTAAGGCGCCAGCCACATACATCTGATCTGGTGGGTTCAAATCCAGCCCGGGCCTGCCAAACAACCATGACAGCTGCAACCGAAAAATTGCCGGGCATTGTGGCGGGCGCCTGTAGTCCCAGCTACTTGGGAGGCTGAGGCAAGAGAATTACTTAAGCTCAAGAGTTTGAGATTGCTGTGAGCTGTGACACCACAGCACTCTTCTAAGGATGACACAGTGAGACTCTCAAAAAAAAAAAAAAAAATACTTTTGAAGAGAAAAAAAATCAGGGGAGTGAAATGTGTTCTTCTTTTCTCCACAGTCCATATAATCCAACCAAAGCGAAATAATAGAGAAAATAAACTTCCAATGGCAAAAATAAGTCCTTTGGAACAGATAATTAAAGTGAAAGAGTAACTATTAAGTTCAATTCTTAGGCATAAAATATGAAATAGAAGTGATGAGATGAAATATCCACAATGTGATACTTGTGATATAGTGTATAGAGAACAGAAGGAGGTGATGGGTAGTATTCTTCTGAATTTTTTCCTGCTGTATGTCCCTTAATTCCTAGTTAATGTTGAAAACTAAAGCCATTCTCAGAGCTGTTTGGTTTGGGGACCTGAAACTGGGAAAACCCTTACATGTAGGTCACTATGAAAGTTTTGAGACAGGCTGTGGGATGGTTCATTATTTCCCTTCCTAGAAACAGTCCACAGCATCCCTTCTGGTTCACCCATGCAAGCTTCAACTTGCTTGGTTTATCGGTGTTGCTGAGAGAGTTTCGTTTGTTTCTATTCATGCAGATGTTACAGTTCTTGATTTTTGTGTATCTCAAAACTTTTATAATGAGCCACCTGTATCTATTCTTACCTGCTTTGCGATTGTGACCTTTGAGAAGAAAAGGGGTAGGGGGAAGTTATTTGATGTCAAATTCTTCCAGCCCACTATAATTAATTGGAAAGTATAAATCTGAGGAGTAGCAGTAATTATATTTTATTTTTCCCAGGAAGGCAGATTATATCAGCATATCCAGGAAACTGAGAAGATTAGGAGCTGTATAATGGAGTATAATGTGAGTTAGGGGATCAACTCTGGATGAATGTCCTTTGTACATTTTGTCCTGGGCCCTTTGTTTTTTTTTTTTTTTTTTTTAATTGATTTATTTTTATTGTTAAATCATAGCTGTGTACATTAGTGCAATCAAGGGGTACAATGTGCGGGATTCATATACAATCTGAAATATTCTCATCAAACTGTTCAGTGTAGCCTTCATGGCATTTTCTTAGTTACTGTATGTAGGCATTTGTATTCTGCATTTAGTAAGTTTCGCCTGT
>CAUYPK010082990.1:0-46217 GCA_963574355.1 Loris lydekkerianus
GGATGGAGCTGGAACATATTCTTAGCAAAGTATCTCAGGAATGGAAGAAAAAGTATCCAATGTACTCAGCCCTACTATGAAGCTAAATTACAGCTTTCACATGAAGGCTATAACCCAACTATAGCACAAGACTATGGGGAAAGTCCCAAGGAAGGGGAAGGGAGGGGGGAGGTTGTGGTGGAGGGAGGGTAATGGGTGGGGCCACATCTATGGTGCATCTTAGAATGAGTACAGGTGATTGCACTAATGTATACAGCTATAATTTAACAATAAAAAAAAAAAAACTTTTCAATCTGAAGTGTCAAAACATGCTTCACCTTGAGGTAATTATTACTTCAGTTGTATAGTTACTTTGAGTCCTCTTAATTTTTTTTGGTATTATTCTAAAATTTTCATTAAAATGATGTTTTATCCTTATTATTTATTTTTTAAGTTCCTTAATTCCATTCTATACTTTCATTTACATTCTTTTTTTTCCTGGAATTGTCTTTAACTTCATCACCAGTGATTCTTTCTTTGTATATTATCAATCGGTTATGCATCCTTTTAGTGTACTTTTTTCTCTTTTTATGAAATAATAATGTATAGTCAGGTCATAGTATTATAATTTCATGAATTATCATAAAGTCAGCACTCATGCATACATTATCAAGGCAAAAATAGGAGCATTTCCAGTGCCCAGAGCATTGAGCACCTGCCATTAATTACAACCTCATCAGTCTCTCTGAAAGAGGATCATTATCTTGAGTTTTATGCTATGATTTCATTGTTTTTTCCCATAATTCTACTACCCACTTTTGGATCTGTTTAAGCTATGGCTGGGTGTGTGTGTGTGTGTGTGTGTGTATAATTTAAACTTTAATATTTAGAGCCATGTGGTATATATACTTTGATTGTTCTATTTTAAGCTTCATCCATGCTTTTGCAAGCGGCTATATCTTGTTTATGGTTATTGTTGCATACTATTCCATTATAGAAATATTGCACAATTGATCCATTTGATATTGATGGACATTTTGACTATGCACATTTTGGAACTATTGTGAACAATTATTGTACATGTAATCCAATTTAACTATGTGTGAGTTTTTTAGGACTAAAGTTGCTGATGGATAGGATATGGTAGCTTCGTACTTACTAGGTAATGATAAAGAGAATTTAAAGTGGCTCAACTTTAAATCCCACCCATAATTTTTGAAAGCCCACATGGTTCTACAGCCTCAAAATCATTTCATAGTATGAGATTTTTAATTTTTCCAAATCTAGTGGGGATATAATTCTATCAAGTTTTCCTCTTTGTGGAGTGCTTGTGCAAGTCCTTTGTGAATTTTTCTTTTGTGGTACTTGCCCTTTTTTATATGGACTTACAGTAGTTTTTTTCTATTATACTAATATAAATACTTAGTTTTTAAATGTGCTGAAAATATTTTTTTCCCAAGTTTTAGGCTTTTTTCTGCCTTTATGATTAAAAGTCTTTAATTTTACTGTATTGAAATTAATCAATTTCAATCAATTTCAACTGTTCTTTGCTAATAGTCCTTTAGGTGTTTTGTATAAGAAATCTTTCCCCTTGTAACATCATAAAGACATTCCCTCATTGTCTTTTAAAATCACCATTTTCTGAGTTTACAGTGAAGTCTTTACCTTCTTTCTTATGTATGTTGTGATGTAATTGTTTAAATTAATTTATTATATGTATAGTCAATTTTCCCATGGCAATTTATAGAAAAAAAAAGACTATTTTTCTCCACTGATCTGAAGAGAAATCTTGTTATATGTCAACTCATCACTAAACCTGGGCTTTTTTTTAAGGGTCTCTTTTCTGACCTCTGTATCTATCCTTGCACATCATCTTAATGACTATATTTTAACGCTAATCTTGATATCCGACATGGGTAGGTTCCTGCTCTTCTTTTTCAAGACTATCCTGGCTGTACGTGGGCATTCTATTTTCATGTTTCACATATACTCACACACCAAACAACAAAAACAAATGAAAAAGCAAAAACAGAAAACACTCACTCACACACACACACACATGCACACGCACACACACAAAAAAAACAAAAGGGAGTTTGATTAGTACATCTCTAAATTTATGGATTTGTTTTTTAAGTATTGATGTCTTCAGAATATTGAGTTTTGCGTGAATAAGGAAAATCTCATTTATTGAGGTTTTCTTTAACAACTACCAGTAATATGTTATGATGATCTTTATAGAATTCTTTCATAGATTGTGTTATGTTCTTCCTGGGCAACTAAAACTTTTGATATTATTTTAAGTTATATTTGTATGTTTTAAAAATGTTTTCTCTTTGTGGATGGCATATAAAAAGACAATTGATTTTAAGGTATAGACTTTGTGTTTAACCAACTTGTTGAACTTTCTCATTAATTCTAAAAATATATCTCCATGTTCTTTTGGATTTACTACTCACACAATCATACCATTTGTTAGGAATAATTTCTTCATTTCTATCCCTTATGCCTTTTAGATTATTTTCTTGGCTTTCTTAGTTGGCAGATTCTTCCAGTAAAATGAGGCATAAGCATAGGGAGAGTTGGAAATCTTAACTTTGATCATTAGCGGACAGTATTTCCGGGTTTAACCACAGAGAATAAGGCCACAAATTTTAGGCATATTCCTTTTATTAAGATTAAAGGCATTCCCTCATAATCTTACTTTGCATGGCTTTCACACTAAAATTGTATAAAAATATTTTTCTTGGTTGTTTTATTAATATGATCATAAATTTTTCTTTACTCAAATTACTATCTAATCTTAAGTCAAAATCTTGTGTCCATAATTAAGTTTAACTTTGTCACAGAGTATTACCTTTTTTATACGTTTCTTGATTGAGTTTGCCCATATTATCTTTAGGATTTTTGTAACTACTAGCTTATAGAATGAAATTAACCCATGATATTTCTAAATTGTATTGTTTTTGTTAGATTTTACATTATGGTCATATTGGCCTCATGAAAGTAAGTTGTCAATTTTTCTTTTCATTTCCTAGAAGACTTAGTTTCTTCCTTGGATGCTTGGAGGAACTCATGGGAAAATTAATTTCAAGATAAATGGGATTAATTTGGGATCTGTGAGAGTTTTCTTTGACTATCAGTGAATTTGCTTTAAAGGCTTAAATGCAAAATTTTTAAGTCTTTTAAGTCAATTCTGTTAAGAATTTGGGGAAATTTACATATTTTATCTATACTTTCAAACATTGTCATAATTTGTTCATATTTTTCTTATTTTCTAGTGTCACAACATCTGTATTAATATTTCCTTTCCATAGTTTACATTGGTTATGTGCTCCATGTCTTCAGATGCTCATCAATATCATTAATTTATTCAAAAACAAATGCTTGACTTTGATATTTTTCCCTAGTGAGAACACATTTATCATTATAAAGTGACTCATTTTTATGAATATATTTTCCTTAAAGTTTATTTGTCTGATACTGCTACAACAATACTAGGTTTTTTTCCCACTAGTTTTTGAAAGACGTGGATTTTCCCAATTATTTTCTCTGAATATTGTTGTACCTTTTTTGACATATAGTTTGTGGATATTGAGGTGGATTTTTATCATTTTATGAAGACTAACAACCTGTACCTTTTAATAATTTTGAATTGTTGGTGGGATTAATTTTTTTTTAGGTTTAAATCTATAATTTTCTTTTATCCATTCTATTTTCTTTCCTTTCTCTCTTGATAGACAAATAGATATAGATATAATGCTTCCCTTTTTGTATTTATTAAACAATTTTAAACTTTAGATTTTTCTATCCATTAATGAAGTTAGATAACTTAATACTACCAGATGCCAAGATACCTCATGACATAACCAATGTTGAGATAGTGTGGTTTTGGTAGAAGACTAGATGAATGGACAGATTAGTGGAACAGAAGAGAGATGCCAGAAATTGATGAACACATAAGAACATCTCATATACAACCAAGGTGTCACTGTGATACACTGAGATCAAAGAGTCTTTACAATAAATAGTGCTGGGTCAATTAGAAATCCAAAAGGAAAAAAAAAAATTATTGATTCCTACCTCTCAACATGTACAAAAATTAGTGTAAGATAGGTTCTAAAGTTAAAAGTAAATCATAAAACAATACAACTTCCCAAAGAAAACATATGTGAAAATATTTTGACTTTGGAATGGGAAAAGTTTTCTGTAACTAAATATAACCCATTCTGTAACTAGCTCTGTGAATAAATTTCAGTGGCCTCAATTTATAGTGTATAGTATATATTTTTGAATCCTCTCCCTTAACTAAGTGAGCTTTAGAGTTCTTTCACAGAAATGATGGATTTTCTTCAATAGAAGGGAGTTGAGATTCTGAAGGCGTCTGGGCAGAGTTCCTGATGACTCATCATCTTCCACAACCTGCACCCAATGTGGGAGTACCTTGTTAGCTATATTGCAACCTGCCTCAAGGCAAATAGCCCCTCCTTTAAAAGCCCCTGAGACACTGAGTTGAGGCAGCTTCTTCTTTGGCATTCCTTCTAGTACCAGTAATTGGTGTTTGTGACATGAACAACTGGACAAACCTAGGCTGAAACTCGCTTGGGAATTCAGTAACAATTCAACCTTTAAAAAATTGAGTGATAGACTCAGAGGAAATCTTGGTGAAATATATGTATGTATATATAATATTTATTTAATATATTTCTGTATCATACATTAATGTATAAATGTATGTTATACATTTATAAAATACCTATTCATCTATCATCTGGCATTCATTTATCTATCTATCCAAAGACTAATACAAAATGTATTTTTTTTAAAACTCCTCAAAATCAAGGAGAAAAGAAAAAAGAAATGACTAAATGGGAAACTTAGATACTTCATAAACTAGTATAACCAAAAATCCCCAAGGGAAATGAACGAATTTCAAATGTCATTACTTAATGTTATTATTCATGAAAATATAATAGCTATGTACCTATTAAATTTATAATTCTTTTTTTACACTTTTTATTTATATATATATATATATATATATATATATATATATATATATATATATATTCCATTTTCTTCACAGAACCTGCTAAAGTCACTCTCCATTTTAGTGTTCCCTGTTGTTATTATTTTTTGCATTTTTCTTCTATTATTTTATAATGGCAAGAGTCATTGCATAATTTATGTTTGAACACTTCAGTACCCATTGATTATACCATTCTTATTGTCATATATTTCACTTATGGTGCCTTTTTCTGAGTAAATTTTCATTCATTTTTGTTTACTTTTTATTTTTCTTGAAAAGTAAATTAATGCAAACCTGAACTACAAATTTGTGTAGACTTGGCTCATCCCTAAAATTCTCAGGGATAATTCCCAGGGTTCTTTCATCCTTTTGGTATTGATAACACCCTATCTTGACAGTGGAGTCATAAACTAAACAGCATGTCTGCATTTGTATTTTTTCATTGTTGTTGTTTTTTGAGACAGAGTCTCAAACTGTCACCCTGAGTTGAGTGCTTTGATGTCATAGCTCACAGCAACCTCCAACTCGGCTCAAGCAATACTCTTGGCCTCAGTTTTTCAATTTTTAGAAGAGATAGGGTCTTGCTTTTTGCTGACTGAGCTCAAGCTTTTTGCTGAGGCTAGACTCCAACGCCTGAGCTCAGGGCCTCCGCCTCCCAGAGTGCTAGGATTACAGGCATGAGCCACCCTGCCTGGTCTCAAGTCTGCATTTGAATATTAGGAGGTTCTTATTTTGCACTCCTGCCTTAAGCAGACTCAGGTCTTCATTTTTTATCACTCAGTGTTTGAGTCCATTAAAACTAAATATGAATTTGCAATGGTATTAAATGCCACCAGGGCAAAGTGAGCGTATGCCACTCTTAAGCTTACCTCTGAGTTGCTGTTTCTGCCTGGGATTTAGCCTCACTGCTTGTAACTGTCTTTAAACGCCAGAAAGCAAAGGCAATTACTTCAAAAACTTTTTTTTTTACAGTTTTTGTTTCTTCAAGAAAGATGATCAGAAGGGCCTTACTCCTAGTATTATCAGAAATGTGGAATCTAAGTTCACGTTTTAATTTTCAAAATTAAAGATTTTTTTAAAATCTCAAAAAAAGTTTCCTGATTTGTGATTACTCTTTCTATATGGTTTTCTTTTATTACCAAATACATACTATGTTATGTTAGAAATCTCTGCAGACATTAACCAATATTTTTATTTGACGATCCTCCTGGTTTTTCTGGATTCCCTTCTACTATGTTGAAATATTTTGCTCATTCATCCTCGCGCTTCTGTAACATGAAAAAAAAAAAATTTTTTTAATTTCCTGGAGAGTTTAAACAGTCTGTTCATATTTTCCAATGAATGGCAAAATAGTCATTTTAGGATAGCTGGCAAGCATTTACTCCATGGCTGAGATTATTTCTGCTATGGACACTTCCTGCTTACTGCTGACTATAGACAGGAGGCTGGGATGTGCTGTCAGGTAGGTAGGCTAAGTGCTAGCTTTTCAGCCCAGAGGTTTATCTGTTTTACTCATGGATTGGCTGCCTTTCTGCTCCCAGTTTTTATTTTTCTCTGTTTATTGGAGAGTTCTGGTATTATCTCCTTCTGAGATCAGCTACATTTCTTTTATTTCTGGTCTCAACACCCATACAAAGGACAATCTGAAGCAGAGAGAAAATAAATTTAGAGAATTACTCTCCTAGCTGTAGCCGGCAGCACTGGTTCTCGGTATAGTCCAATAATCAGCATCGTTCCTATTCCTGAGACGCAAATTTTTGAAGCCTGACCCAAGCCTACTGACTCAGAAAATCTAGAGGTAGTGCTAGGCGTCAGAAGGCTTTTAGGCAGGGACGGGGAAATGGGGCCCAAAGATGAAGAGTGTCAAGACAGGGGATTAGACACAGCCAGCAGGCGGGAAAATCTCCAGAGGGAAATTTCTTAATAGACAGGGAGTGCCCATGTGACCTATGCAGCCTTTAGTCGGGAGCGCTGGCTGGGTGGGACCTACCAGGACGAAAGACCCCCTGAAGGGGCTGAGCTGAGGAAGTCACCAGCAAAGGGAGCCAATAACCGCAAGCCATTTTAATTTGAAAGAGCCAACCCAAGTGCACCACCCATGATAACCAGGATTACACTTAAGGCTTAAAAACTCCTAGACAAAGGGCCGAAAGCAGCAACCCTCTGGGATGCCCTCCACTGTGCTGGAAGCTTCGCTTTCCTCTTGTCTATAATAAAATTTGTCCTTTCACCTACTCCTGGTCCCTGAATTCATTCTCCCATTCCCTAGACCAAGCACCTGGCAAGGAAACTGTAGTAATAGTAGGACTCTGAAATAGGTATTTGAATAAATCCTCCAGGTGGTTCTGACACATAGTCAGGTTTGAAAACCAGCTGCCTACTGGGTACACTCGGGTAGGAGTTGGAGTGTGAAAGGACTGGCTGTCCCAGATGGCTGTGCAGTTAGTTTCACAGCTATGTCTGTTGATGACCTGGTTTCACCTGCGTGTTATGGCTTTCATCTCTAAATCAGCCTGTCTGCTGCTTATTTCTGTTTCTTTGAGGTTTTTCCACCATTTGTGTCCATATTCCTCTTCTGTACCAAATTTCCTCAAATTTTAGTATACCAGATGCGGCACCTGAATCTTCTCTATTTTGAACCATTCTGAGGTTGTCTAAATGTAATATGTGTGTAAAAGTATATACAAATGTATACATGTATATGTATATGCACACATAATAAATACGTTTGTATATGCATAGGTACATGCACACATGAATATTATATGTTTATGTATGCTTATATATATGTTTATATATGTATTTCTACTTAGCATAAAGAAGGATTTAACTATGTGGAATTGCACCTTGCTCCCTTAAGGTACACTTCCATTTTGTTCCTGAATTATGTGGATAATCCTGTAATTGGATAAAATAATGCTATTTTTCCTCCTCCTCTGCAGCCCCATTGCTGCCAAATGTTTTAGATTACTTTTACTTTTCACTTAAATTATTTCAATAATTTTCTGGCTTCTAAGTCCTTATCTACAGAAGAAGAGAGAACAGAAGCTACACATATCTGGAAGAAATGGAAGGGCAGACTTTAATTATATAACCACGAGTCTTTCTAAATCTGTTGGTTCATTTGTAAAATGGAGATGGCATTAGTTTTTCATATTAGTTACAGTGACCAAGACTTGTCATTTACTAAAAAATTCCTCGTAAGTTAAATAATTTTGTACTGTGAGGGATAATGAAAATATATTGGACATCAACAAAAAAAATCCTTTTGGGGGGGATGGGTGCATGAGTTGACTTTTTCTGCCAAGATCCATTAACTATATTGTTGGTGACTTAGAATTTTGTTTTTTCTCAATCCTGAGATCTCACTCACTGTAAGACATACCAGAAATTTAATAAATAAAAAAGGAAAACATATATCTATACTAAATATACACATAGATTGTAAGAAATACTCTTGAACTATTAATAGAAATATTAAAATGAAAAATGTGTAAATATTTAAAAAGGAAATATGGTGGGTAGAGAAGCAATAACTATACTATTTCATGGGAGCAATCAGGAGGTAATAGAGTTCTCTGAGGTTTGTGGGGGAGGCGATTTCTCCCATTGTATGGAAAAGGAAATTGAGGCTCAGTGGAGCTCAGTAAATTGCCTACGTTCTCTGAATTGGGCAAGCAGGATGGAAATACAGGTCTCAGTGATTTGCAATTGCAGCTCTCCAGGGCACACTGCACTGCCTTTGTGGGTCAAAAACCATCACCACTTAATCCCAATAGAGGTATTGAATGCCATCTTCTTACATTACCAAATGACTTATTAGCTTACTTTAAAAGTTTATTAAAACAAATATCTTTATCCTTTCTCTAGGGCTAACTACAGAAATGATAACACTATTCCTTGAAAGTAAGAACAATTCTAGATACCCTTTGAGAATATTTTCTTCATACTCTCCAAAAATTTAACAAACCTGGAAAATGCACAATAACTTAATCTATACAGGAAATATAGAAAAATTTATTGTTCATCTAATTAGAAGTGAATAGTTACAAAGCTTCCTATAAACCCATGTATTTTCTTTTAGCTTTAAACAGAATTCATTTTTAGGTAAGTGTCTGCTTCTTTGCAAGGAGATCACGGGCCTTTTCTGCCAATCACTAATTTAAGGTAGATTTCATTTCATAGTGAACTACTGCAATATCTCTTAGCACACCCGTGGTTGGTGTTTAGATGGATTCTAAAGTTTTCATAGCCACTTTTTCTCCTTAAGTTAAATCATGGGCTACTTTAACTAAAAGTATGTGGACACAGCATGTATATTTTGTTTTGCTAATCCCAATTGAAAATGCAGTGGCAATTTATATTGCTGAAAATGTGCTATTATTTCTCTATTTGTTCCTATCTGAATTCAGATTATTCAACGCTTGTCATACAATAATACACTCATAGACCATTATCTGGAGACATCATTTAGAATACTGATTAGGAAAGTCTCTTGTGTAATAGATGATGGTCTTGGTTGCATTTCAACTCTATTATTAAATAGTTGGGTATGTGCCCTAATCCACCCCCCTGTCTCACTTTAACTTCTCCATCTTTGAGATTGGATGAATAAACAAAACTATTATCTAGAATGAGAATTAAATGAGAAAATGTGGGTAAACTTTAATAAACGTTAGCATATTTCATTGATAATGGAAAATCTTTTTTTCCAAGTCTTTAGCCTCATTGTTTGGTATTCCTATTAACTGACTCATATTTTTTTCTGTTTAGAAATAGAGTTTTACATTAATAATTGGAATTTCCCTTTCCCCTCTTCTCCCTTCCTTTCTCTCTCTCTCTCCTTTTATCCTTCCTTTCTCCCTCCCTCCCTTTCTTCCTTTTTTTCCATTGAGGCCAGAGAAAGAAAAAAAAAAAGGAAAATCTTGTAAATTCTAGCTATTCAAGAAAAGGATTTCACCTGAAAGAGTCTCCCTACCTTTTAAATGTTGCAAAAGATGTAAGCTTGGCAGAGTGTCCAGTGTTCTTTAATAAGGAAATAAAACCATGAACCTAGGTGATTCTCTGTACACAGCTATCTGAGGTACACACATATATTCAATGAGTAATTTCTCTTTAATCATAGCTTAAAGACATAAGTGATATATGTTAAAATGTAGATCATGGATTTTTCACCAAGTAAAGTTGTAAGAATAAAAGATTCTAAAAATCTATATAACATTTAAATGAACAAGGAACTGGAAAGGGCAAACTGTGCATTTATGAATGCTGATTTATGCTTCCAGTGAGCAGAGTTAGGGTGATATTTTTTGAAACAAATATAAATCACATGGAGCCTCTCCAGGTGCTCTGGGATTTCAGAAACAATCCATTGGAATAGCTTTTCTTTAGGATATGTAAATAAAAATAAACATAACAATACCAACATCCATATTATATATATATATATAAAACTTTCAGTATTAGAAGCCTCCACACTTGAATTTTCTTGAAAATAGCAATTCAGTGATGCAGAGATCTATTTTTAAATAAGTGGGTGGATATTTGCCTACAGTTAGTGACTTACCTTTTAATCACATAGGCATGTGAAAGTGACGGAGGTGATTCCTGATTCTGATTCCTCTCATTCCCTGAAAAATGCTATTTCCTTATAGAATGCTCTATTTGACCTTTGGGAATCATTCTGTTTTATTTTTATGTCGTCTTTCTTCCTTCTCACTAGTACCTATTGTTTCCTCATGGACTAAAGTAGGTATTTACTGAGGATCCTGTGGTCCCAAAATCCTGACAGGAGATCATTGTGCTAGTTATTGAAGGAGCTCACCAAATTTTACTTGACATAAAGAATGGCCATTCGCAATCAGAAAGCATATTAGAAAGGGGCTTTCCTTCTATCTGCATAAAACCAGACTGACCTGATCAGGGGACCAAAAAAGGGACAAATGACTTCCTTTCATCTCATACAATGCTAGCAGACTTGTCGGAAATCATTTAAAACACAATACCTGGCCTCTGCCTTGACTGTGTTGGTGTGGTGGCAGTCAGCAGAGGAACCAGTAGGCTGGAGGGTAGGCCTGGAAGCTGGAGGGCCCAGACAACTGCTAGGGAAACACCAGCACCTTAGGTTTCCCTCCCCTTCACTTAAAGCTGAATAGAAAACAACAGCCTTACCCATTTCCTAGGCCTGGTCAATTTCATGTAAGTTTCCTAGGCCTGGGAATGAAAGGGATTGTAGCCATTCATTCATATGCTAGATCTGGAGGAGACAGACAGAAACAGAGAGCCTTTCTCTCCCAACTTGGGTTTTCTCTCCCTACCAGAGCTTTGGTGTTTTTGTATTCTTTTCTGTAAATAAATCCTGTCTTACCACGGAAAAATAAAAAAAAATAAAAATAAATAAAACACAATAGCTGTCTTTCAGGTTAATTTATATGTTAAATCTGTTTTTCCTCATCTATTCATACTTCCTAGAAGCCACTTGCTGCATCCATACTCCACATTCCTCCCCTACAAAAAGGCATCTAAAAAAGTATCTGACCATCCTTGAGACATTGGGTAATCATTCTTCTGGTTTATTTTGTGCATAAGGTATTTGGAAATAAACATTTCTCTTATTAATCTGCCTTAATTGTGAGTTGATCTTTCAGCAAACTTTGAGGGGGCAAGTTTTGCCATGATCCCTACATTATGTTCTAGTAAAGGAAAATATTTATGTATTTGTTAAAGATAGTAAGAAAGACTTTACTCAAAAAGAACTACTGTAATAGAGTTTTGCAGTAGGGAACAGACTTAGCTTAATTCTGTATATAATAAAGACAAGACCATCCCAGAGAGAAGGAGGGGTATCAGATAAAAGAAGAGAGGAAGAAGAATATAACGCAGGTGTAGGTCAGAGGAAGAAGCACCAGAGCCTGCTCAGAAATTCATGGAGGAAAATTTCAAAGTAGAGAAAGAAGAGGAAAAAGGGAAACATTTATCAGAGAGGATGAAATACAGAGAGGCTTGGAGCCTAATGAAGGGGTAAAGGGTAATCCTTTTCTCCTTCTATCACTCCTTTGGTGATCATTGGACTACCAAGTTGCTCAGAAGCTTTCTTACTTTCATGAGCTACAACCATAGAATTGTAGAGAGAACTTACATGAACCCAGAACTTGGATATTCCATGCAGGGTTCCCCTCCAAAGAGAGTGACCTGGGAGACCAGAGAGGTGGCTTTCTTCCATTCATATTTTTATCCTTCCCCAACCCACGGCAGCTAAGAAAGCAGTTTGAGCTGAAAATATGGTGAGTGATCGCCTCTCCCCAGCTGGTGTGTCCTGTAGGCTGATGTTTCCACAGAGAGCTGGGCCCATACCTTCCCCCTTCAGAACATGTAGTAGACATGGAGGGCCCAATCTGGGAGGTCCCTGCCCACTGGCATTTCTCAGAGATGCGTGCCAGATCTCATGCCCTCAGGACTCAGGTGGTTTGCGAGGGAACAAAGAGGGGGATTTGGACTTTAGGAAGCAAGGGAGCCAACTTTGGTAGAATGATGGGAAAATGCTGTGGGGACCCAGGACATAGCAATCTGGGGGTGTGCCTTTTCTCCTAAGCAAAGTCACACTACTAGACTGGGTGGGTCTTCCAGTGGAGAAAATCCTAGCCTGAAGCATCATAGCAGCTGAGCGTGGTACAGATACCAGAGTACAGGAGTAACAAAGGATGGGTGAAGCTCACTTCTGGTAGTCAGCTGAGACACTGTAGCCCTTTCTTCATGACAGACTTCCTAATTTGGAGAGGCTTCCTTGACCTTCCTCCTAGGAGTTTATTCCAGAGCCAGGAAAATGATCTTAGAGGCCTTGCTAAGGCTCAAATCCATACTGTCTGATTAGGGAGATAGTCTTAGTGAGGAAGAGTCCAGCCCACGGTGCCATAACAATTGAGTGCAGCATATGCATGTATTCCTTTGCAAGCAGACAGTGGAGGCAGGGGTAATTCAAGAGGGAAGAGATCACTCCAAATAGCCAGTCAGGGAATTATATCCCTCTTTGTTATGAGCAGTCATTTGGGTTTGGAGAGCATTCCTCAACACGTCTCCTGGTAGCCTTCCCTAGTGGCTTGGAAAATGAACTTTGAGCCTTGCTAAAGCTCTAGGTTCACCCAACCCCAACATGCCCAACCTTACTCCTCCACCCATGAGCTACAACCATAGAATTGTAGAGAGAACTTGCATGAACCCAGAGCTTGGATATTCCATGAGCTGGGGTGAAGAAGAAGAAACTTTATGGGAGTTACAAGGCTCATCTCAAAGCCTGGGGCATTCAAGTGTTCTTTCTGAGGGACTAGAGCTCATTAGAGGCACTAAAGAACATCTCTACAGTGGGCTTTTTCCTACAAACATCAGCCACTGACAGAGAGAACAACTCTATAGCTAATTACAGGATCTACCAACTTAATCAAATAGAGTATGGCTGATTCTTACAAACATCACCCAACATTTCAGAGATTAAACTGGGGGTCTCAATGCAATTCACACTGCTGGGAAGAGATGAAGACAGCAGGACAGAAGCAACCTGAGGAAAATTGCTTTTTCAGAAAGAAACAGAAGTTATTATTAGTTTTATTTGTAAGGGGTTTCCCTCTTCCACTGCAGACCTCTGGGCTAATCAGAAAGCTACTCAGAGTCTGTACAGATGCATTCTACCAGGGAGCAGGTGCAGAAAAGAGCTGTTCCCTGCCAATCTCAGGTTTCTGTGACAGATGCCATCTTGACTGTTCTGGTTCACAAAGTCAGGTCTACTTGGGACCCAGCCTTCCAGCAGTAGCCTTTGCATATGCCTCCCAGTTGGAGAGGGAACATATGCTCCCTCATGTCATGGCCAGTGGTGGGCACCATGCACAACTCCCTCCCAGTATGGGAAGCTGAACAGAGCAGGAGCCTCACACACTTACAGCCCCTACTTGAGAAACTAGTGCCTATATCAACTGCCTCAGTCGTACTAGATGGGGGGAAAAACTATGGCTGGCCAGCAGCTCCAGCCTGCCTATGTGGCACCAAGGCCACTGAGTCAATCCTCTACCTGAGCAATTGGGTATCAACTGTCTACACACTGGTGAAACAGCACCCCCCAGTGTAGGAGTCTCTGCTCCCCAAACCCCCAGACCTAGCTCTGAAACTCTCTGTGCCCAAGTTCAAGGCTCTGCCCCTGTAGCTCCAGGGCTCCTGCTTGGCCTGCAGCTCCACCTTTCAGACTTCACAGTTATGCCTGGATCAAAATACCCCACCACTGAGTCTATACCATTACCATTAGACTGGCAGAACCTCCCTAAGGTCCACTACTTTACTCAGGACCCCCTGCCCTAAATAGCATTATAGTCATTCTTGGACTTAATTTGAGAGTGTCCTTAGTAAAGAGAAATAGGCCTTCTGTAACCCTCTTAACCCAAAACTGAGAGAAGAGGAGCCAGATGAAAATAAACCAGCAAAAGAACCTTGGTAACATGAAAAAAACAAAACATTTCAACACCCCAAAGGAAACACAATGGAGCTACAGTTGTAGACTCCACCCACGAGGAAATTGTTGAAATGATAGTAATAGAATTCAGAACATGGATGGCAAATAAGATAAATGGAATTGAATAGAATGTTGAAAACTTACAAAGTGAAGCTAAAAACATATTTTTGGAAAACATTTAAAAAATTAAAAAATCATTAGAGAGTTAGACATCATAAGACAGATATAATTATAACACAGTAGAACTCAAAGAAATGAAAGAGTCACTTAAGAAATTTCAAAACACAGTAACAAGCTGAACCAAAGCTTAAACCAAGTAGAAGAAAGAATCTCAGAGCTTGAAGACAAAGTTCTGGATATAATCTAGTCATTCTCAAAAGGAGAGAAGAGTAAAAAAAGTCTGAGCAATCAGTGACAGAGATATGAGACTATATGAAGTAAAAATATTTAAATTATTAATATTCCTGAAGGATAAAAGGAAATATTTAAAAGCATATAAGCCTATTTGGAAACTTCCCTGGGATCACCAGAAATTCAAACATAGTGGTACAAAACGAACATGGAGCACCAGGAAGATTCATAAGAAATAGAACATCTCCAAGACACAAAGTAATCATCCTGGTCAAAGTCAAAATGAAGGAAAATTTCTGCAAGCAGCAAGCTGAAGCATCAAATAACCTACAAATGAAAACCCTTCAGGCTAATTGTAGACTTCTCAGCAGTAACCTTACAAGTCAGAAGGGATTTGGGGCCCATCTTTAATCAGTTCCCTCCAATGTCTGATTGCAAAGGGGCACATACATATGCCATCCTAGAATTTTGTATCTTTCATAACTGATTTTCACATTTGAAGGAGAAATTAAGTCTTCTCCAGACAAGGAAACACTAGGGGAATTTGTCATAACCAGAGCTTCCCTGCACAAAATATTCAGAACAGCACTATACATAGATTGGCACAACAAATACTCACCAGTGTAAAATCACCTAACCACACCCACCAAAAACCCCTCACAATTCTTATAAAATAATGGAAAAAGAAGTAAAACAAACCAATAAGGGACTATTCAAGAGAACAAGCAGGCCAACATCTCATATATCCATGTTATTAATTAATATTAATGGACTGAATGGTCCTCTCAAAAGACAAAGGCTTATTGAAGGCATGAAAAGAAAACTATCCAACTATCTGCTGTCTCCAGGAAATAAACCTAAATCACAGCATGCATAACAGATAAAACTGATTTTGTACCAACAAAGGTAAAAAGAGAGAAAGAAGATCATTATATTAAACAAGAAGACATAACGGTCCAAAATATTTATGCATGCCAATGCAGGAGTACTCAGGTATATAAAACAAATTTTATTAGAACTAAACAAAAAATAAATGGCACCATTATTATTGCCAGGGAACTCAACACCTGACTGTCACAGCTCTACAAATCATCAAAGTAGAAATAAAACAAACTCTAATTCAGATGAACCTAACAGACATTTACATAAAATTTCACCCTAAAACAACAGAATATGCATTCTTCTCAGTAGCATATGAAACATTACCCAAAATTGATTATATCTTAGCCCACAAAACAGATCTCACCAAATTTAAAAAAGAGAGAAATCATACCATGTATTTTCTTAAACACAGTGGATTGAAACTAGAAACCAATCACAAGAGAAACACTCAAACCAACACAAAGTCATGAAAATTAAACAAGTTGCTGCTGAATAAATATTGTATCAAGAATTAAATCAAGATGGAAATCAGAAATTCTTTGAAGCGAATGACAAAGGGGACACAAGCCATCAAAATCAATGGGACAGAGCAAAAGCGTCCTTCAGGGGGAAATTCATAGCCTTAAATGCCTAAATAAAAAAGGTCACAAATTAACAACCTAATGCCACACCTCAAGGAACTAGAAAGGGAAGAACAAATCAAACCCAAACCCAGCAAATGAAAACAAATAACAAAGGTCAGAACAGAGCTAAATGAACTGGAAAACAAACAAACAAACAATAACATCAACAACAAAAAAAAAAACAATACAAAGGATTAACAAAACAAAAAATTGATTATTTGAAAAGATAAATGAAAAATTGACAGACCTATTTCTATAATAACTAAGATCAGAAGAGGAAGGACCCAAATAAGCTCAATGAGAAATGAAACAGGTGACATTACAATTCACATTGCAGAAATACCAAACATCATCCATGAACACTAAGTAAATATCTATAAGCATAAACTAGGGAATGTAGAGAATGTTTTCTAGATATTGGCCTAGGGTTGTGCAAATGTTTTCCCTACATTCCCTAGTTTATGTTCATAGATATTTACTTAGTATTCACAGATGACAGTCAGGTGTTGAGTTCCTGGAAAGTCAGGTGTTCCTGGAAAGTCAGCTCTTACAGTCAGTGGAAACATGCAGCCTCCCAAGACTCAACCAGGAAAAAATAGAACTCTTGAACAGACCAATAACAAAGAGTTAGACCAAAACAATATTAGAAAACTTCCCAAGGGGGGAAAAATTATGCACCAGATAAATTCAAAGCTGAATTCCATCAGACCTACAAAGAAGACCTGGTACACTAATACAGAAACTATTTCATAGTATTGAGAATGGAGGAATCCTGTTCAACTCATTAAATGAAGCCAGCAACACTTTGATGGCAAAGCCAGAAAAGTACAGAGCTAAAAACAAAAATTACAGATCAATATTGGTCTGTAATATAGAACAAATATAAATGCAAAAATCCTCAATAAAATACTAGCTATATGAGTTTAACAGTACATTAAAAAATAACCCACCAGGATCAAGTGGACTTCATTCCAGTGAAGCAAGGATGGTTCAATATATGTAATTCAACAAATGTTATTCACCACATAAACAGAAACAAAAACAAAGAGCAATGATCATCTCAATAAATGCAGAAAAAGCATTTGACAAAATCCCACACCATTTCATGATAAAAATCTTCAATAAACTAGGAATAGAAGGAACATATCTCAGAATTATAAAAGGCATGCATGACAAAACCACAGACATGTCATACTGAACAGGGAAGAGTTGAAGGCATTTCCTTAAGCATCAGAACAATATGGGGATGCCCACTGTTGGCACTTCTCTTCAACATAGTCCTGGAAGTCCAACTCAGAGCAATCAAGTTAAGAGAAAAAAATAAAGGGTACCCACATTATGAAATAGAAGGTTAAACTATCACTCTTCACTGCTGATATAATCTTGTATCTAGGAAACCTTAAAGAGTCCACCAAGAGTCTCCTGGCAATGGCAAATAAATTTAGTGAAGTCTCAGGATGCAAAATCAATCAGTAGAATTTTCATATACCAGCAATAGTCAAACCAAGAGTCAAATAAAAAATTCAGTATCATTCACAATAGCTACAAGGAAAATAAAACACCAAGGAATATTCTTAAACAAGGAGGTGAAAGACGTCTGTGAGCAAAACTATGAAATACTGAAGAAAATAATTACAAAGGATACAAACAAACAGGAAAATATTTCATGCTCATGAGTAGGCAGAATAACTGTTAAAATGTCCACACTACCCAAAGCAATTTACAAGTTCAATGCCATCCCTATCAAATTACCAATGTCATACTTCACAGATCTATAAAAAGTAATTCTGTGCTTCATTTGGAAAAGGAAAGGAGTCTGAATAGTCAAAGCAATCTTAATGCAAAAAACAAATATGGTGACATTACATTACCAAATGTCAAACTATACTTCAAGCCTATAGTAACCAAACCAGCATGGTACTGGGAAAAAATAGAGACATAGACCAGTGGTTTAGACCAGAAAACCCAGATATAAGAACACCTATCTACAACCAATCTCCAACAAAGCAAACAAAAATGTACACTGAGGAAATGAGTGTACCAGCATTCAATACATGGTGCTGGAAAAATTTAGAATTTTTAGAAAGAATGAAACAGGACTCCAAACACTCACCACTCACAAAAATTAGATTAAGATGGATAAATGACTTGAATATAAGGCATGAAACCATAGAATTCTATAGAAAAATGTAGAAAAAACTTTTCTAGATATTGGCCTAGTGTTGTGCAAATGGCTCCCTTCAGATAGGTGGAAGGAAAACTTCATCATGGAGGATAGATATGACATGCTATTTATTCAGCTCTGGTGGCTGATGCTCTAAGTTACATGGAACGGCCTCAACCAGCTCCTGGCAGCCAGCCAACTGGGCTACAAGAAAAGTCCACAATCTACAATCTGCAATCAGCAATCAGCAATCAGCAATCCATAATCCACACAAGGAGAAGGTCCTGTACACCTTTATACCCAGGGGAACAAAATGGCAACATGCCAATCAGCTATAACATAAGATTTATTATACTTAGTTATGGTTATCTAAAAGCACAAAAAGCCTGCTATCCCATTCCACCTGTCAGGGGTATGGTCAAGAAAGGCCAGACAGTTTTGTCTCACTCCAAAGGCCACAGGTGAGAAAGCCCAAACATCTTTGTCCCTACACCTAGGCAAAGAATTTATGACTAAAACCCCAAAAGCAGTCATGGCAATAACAAAATTTATAAATTGGATTTTGTTAAACTAAAAAACTTCTATACAGCTAAGGAAGCAATCAACAGAGCAAATAGACAATTTGTGGAATAAGGTTAAACATTTGCAAGCTACAAATCTGATAAAGGGCTAATATTTGGGATTTACAAAGAACTCAAGCAAATCAACAAGAAAAAAAAAAAAAAAAACTCTATTAAATTGTGGGCAGATGATATGAACAGAAGCTTCCCAAGAGAATTAAGACAAATGGCCAATTAACATGAAAAAAAAAAAACTGTTCAATGTCACTAATCAGGGAAATGCAAATTAAAACCATAAGGAGAGGTCACCTTACCCCTGTTAGAATGGCTTTTATTAAAATGTTCAAAAGAATAGAGGCTGGCATGGATACAGAGTGAGAATAATGCTTACACTGTTGGTGGAACTACAAATTAGTGCAACTTTTATGGAAGGTATTAATGGAAGGTCCTCAAAGATCTAAAAGTGGACCTACTATTCAACCCCTTAAACAGGGGTTGAAAAGACCAAAGCCCCCTTCTTTAGTGCCTTCCCTCTGTGTTCTATTGAGAAAATAATAGAAGTGTATGAAAATACTTTATGATAATAATTTCAGGCAATGGTTCTCAACCTGTGGTTCGCGACCCCTTTTTAACAATGAAATTACATTGTGGTTGAAATTACATTGAGAACCACTGATTTAGGGGTTGCTTGATTGGAAAATGAGTCAAGGACTTGGAAATTTTGAGTTTCACCTTCATATAAGAGCAAGTTCAAGGAAGGCTATGTGATATATCATGCTCACACCTGTATGGCTGTTTAAATGCATGTGTCTGTCTGAGTACTGCAGAATTCAGTTGACATTTCATTTAGCAACTTCCTTTATTAGTTTCTGAGGTCTTAATAAACTTTATGGTTGTTTGTAGGAGGCAGGGCTGGGCTGACCATAGTTGCTGGGACCTTTTCCTGTGACAATAGAAATTTCCGTAAGAGAGCCATAGAGGTTTACAGCTTTAAAAGAAACCTGTTAACATTTCATTTACTCACTGACTTTACACTTTTTCATTGTTATAAAAGGTGCATGTTAATGCTTTTGGTTAGTGTTTATATTTTTATTTGCTTTGACTTCCGATTATCTTGTACCCTAATATCGAAAGTGTATCCTAGTCATTGTTTTGTTAATCCATCTGGCAACCTGTGCTATTAATTAGACTGTACCTAATTGTAATATAATTGCTGATATAGTTGAGTTGAAGTTGATTATCTTGCTGTAAGAATTTTTGGACTCATTCATTCTTTGTTCATTCCTTCCTTTATTCTATATTAATCAAGTTTTTTCCTAAATTTCATTTTTCTTCTCTAATAGACTTGAAGTGTTTTTAAAAATTATACATAAAGGAGTTATTCTGGAGAATGCAATTTAACTCCTTAATTTATTAGTCTACTTTAAAGAACTAATTTTATCACTTTCCAAAACTGGAAGAAACTTATAAAAATTTAACTCTGTTTATCCCCTCCCATCCTTTGTACTATTCCTTTCATATATTATTCATCTTGAACATTATAATTTCTTTAAAACATTATTAGTATAATTAAAAAAGTCAATAATCATTTTGTATTTATACTTCTTACTCTTTAATTTTATAACTTTTATTTTTATATTTAATTTTTTTATGGACTCTGCTGAAAATTCATACTTTATTTTCTTTGACCATGAAAACTTCCTTTATAGATTTTCCAGGACTTCTGACCAAGATGTATATATTCAACTTTTTTTGGTCTTTTTTTTTTTTTTTTTTCTCTTTATTTTTTTCTTATCTTTGCTGAGAAATAAAATACTTTCAATAAACTGTATCAGTTTAAATTTGCAATTTAGATGGTTTTGAAAATTATGTAAAACTATAAAACCACTTTTACAATATTAATATGGAATATTTCTGACATGCCCTGGAGATTTTTTATGCCCTTTGTAATGATCCCAAACACTCTATTTATCCACAGGCAAGCCCTGGTCCTCTTTCTGTTGCTGTAGATTAGTTTGTACTTTGTAGGAATAGGATGACACTATATATATATGAACATATATACATGTATGTGTAATTTCATCCACAAAGCATAATAATGCAGGGATTCAGTTATGTTTTTTCATGTATCTGTAGTTGTTTCTTGCTATTGCTAAGTAACATTCTATCATATGGCTTTACCACATTTTCTTCATATATTTCTCTTTTGATGGACACTTGGGTGGTTTCCAATTTTTGGTTTTTATGAGTCATGTTGAACATTCCTTACAACTCTTTGGGTTGACATATGTTTTCATTTCTCTTGGATAAATATATATGGAAGGAGTAGTTGAATCATATGCTAGGTATATATTTAACTTTCTCAGAAATTGCCAAACCATTTTTTAAAGCATTTGTACAATTCTACATGGTTACCAGCCATGTGTAAGGATTCTAGTTCCTCTGCATCTTCACCAAGGTGCAATCTTTTTTATTTTTAGCTGTTCTATATATGTAGTGACTATCTCATGGTGATTTGCATTTGCATTACTTACATACTAATGATGAAGAGAATATTTACATGTGCTATTAGGCTACTTTTAATATATTTTCTTTTGTGAAGTGTCTGTATAAATATTCATTTAAAAAATAATGTTTTTATTTAATGTTTGTATTATAAGTCTGTACAATATATACTTTATATATAATACAGATCTACTTATAATTTCTCTCACTCCATGGCTTGCCTATTTGCTTTCTTATATTGAATTTGTTTTCTTTTCTTAACAGCTTCTTTGAAAGAGAAGTTCTTAATTTTGATAAAAGTCCATTTAATGATTGTTTTTTAATTTCATGACTTCAACATTCTTTTTTTTTTAAGAGACAGAGTCTCATTTTGTCACCCTCAGTAGAGTGCTGTGGCATCACAGCTCACAGCAACCTACAGCTTCTTGGGGTTAGGCAATTCTCCTGCCTCAGCCTCCCAAGTAGCTGGGACTACAGGTGCTTGCCTCAACACCAGGCTATTTTTTTGTTGCAGTTTGGCCGGGGCTGGGTTCGAACCTGCCACCCTTGGTATATAGGGCCAGTGCCCTACTCACTGAGCCACAGGCACCACCCATGACTTCAACATTCTAAGCTCAAGTTACAAATATCCTCTTCTGTGTTTCCTTATAGGAATTTATAGTTTTAGCTTTTACATTTATGTTTGTGATCCATTTCAAATTAATTTTTCTCTGTTGTGAAGTTATGATTTTTTTTAATGCTGTGCTGTGATTCAGGTATTCCAGCACAATAGTCTTAACATTATTTTGTGTTAAGTCTCTCAAATTTGTTTTTCTATTAAAAAATAACTTTGAGTATTGTACGTTTCACAGATTTCCTGCATATTTTAGAATTGGCTTGTTAATTTCTACAAAAACTGCTACTATATTCGATGGTGGATTGCATCGTTTAGGTATTGCATACTAATTACTGGTTGTTTTTGAAGTAGTTTATGTTTTTGTGTTATAAATATCATAAAACTTTACTTTCAAATTGTTTGCTACTTATTCATAAAATACAATTGATTTTTGTGCATTAGTCTTGCATGCTTTTACTTTAGTAACTTCTCTTTTCAATTTTAGTAGTTGTTTTGTAAAGGCTGAAGATTTCTGTGTAAAATGACACCATCAGATGTTACAAGAAACAGTTCTACCTCTTGGTGATCATGATTGTGTTTAATTTACCTTTCTTGTTTTGTTATACTGTATAGATACGTTATGTTAACAATGTTTTCTGGATTGTAGTGTTTAGTTATTGTTAATATTTTGAAAGTATTTCATGTTTCACTGTAATATTTTCATGTTACTATAAATATTCTTTCAATTTTATTTTCATTCTTTGCATTCCTTGGTCTCACTATTTCATTCTATTAATCTATTTGTCTGTTCTTTTGCCAATATTGCATGGTGTTGATTTCTATAGCCTTAAGATAAATCTTGAATTCAGTTCTAGAAGTCCTCTATCTTCGTGATTCTTCAGTATTGTGTTGGATATTCTAAGGACTTTGTTCTTCCATATAAATTCTAGAGTAAATTTATTGATATCTACAAATAGCTTTCCCAGATTTTGTCTGGGATTGTCTTGAAGTCAATTTAGGAAGAATTGATATAATAGTATTTAGTCTTCCATTCCATGAACACAGAACATTTCTGCATTTAGATCTCCTTTGATTTCTTTCACCAGAGGTTTGCAATTTTCTTTATATAGCTCATACCTATTTTATTAGATTTATACCTCACGATTTCATTTTGTTGTGTTATTGTTAATGGAATCATTTTTAAAAACAATTTCAACTTCCAGTTGTTCATTGATGGTATATAGGAAAGCAATGGAATATTAACTTAATAACCTAGGACCTTAATTAATGTATATTACCTTAATAACCTAGGACCTAGCTGTATTCAGTAGTTACTGGAGATTTTTGACAATTCTTTGAGAATTTTCATGTCACCTACAAAGATAGAAAAATTTTATTTCTTTCTTTCTAATCTCTCTGTGTTTTACTTTCCCTTACTTGTGTGATTGCACTAGCTATGATTTCTAATAGATGATAAACAGGGTTGATGAGAGGGAACATCCTTGCCTCTTTCCTATCTTAGGGAAAAGCCTCCTTTTTACCAACATTGAGTTCAATGTGAGTGGTAGACATTTCATAGAAGGCTTTTTATTAACTTGATGAAGTTTGTGTCTATTCCTATTTTGCTAAGAATTTGTATTAGAATGGGTGTTGAATTTCTGCATTAACTACTCTATTGTATAATTTTTCTTAGTCTCTTCATATAACAAGTTACCTTGATTCATATAGAATGTTATATATATATAAAGTGGAATGAACAATATTTGATAGTACAATAAAGTGACTATAAACAACAATAAGTTACACTATACTTTAACTAAAAAGAAAATATGAATGCTCCTAACACAAAGAAATGTTAAATGACTGAAGTGATAGATACTCCAATTACCCTGATTTGATTAATTCACATTGTATGCCTGTATCAAAATATCATATGTGTCCCATGAACACATACAACTACTGTTCCCATAATAATTAAAAATATATGTATGTATATGTTTATGTGTATACACATGTATCACAAAAAAACACTTCTCAGCATTACAAAACTGAATAAAATCCCACTCGGTAGTGGTGAATAATTTTATGCACTTTATCTTATTTAATTTGCCAGTATTTTGTGGAGGGTATCATGCCTCCACATTTATTTCTGACTAGATATTTGCAACTTCACTCTTCTTTTCTTTGTTCATCTAAGGTTTTGTCAATTTTATTGATCCTTAAAAAAATGTTGGTTTTGTTTGCTCTTTTTGTTGTTTTTTAGTTCTCTATTTATAGCCACTAAAATAGTTCTTTTTATTTCCTTACGTCTACTAGTTTTGGGGTTTGTCCATTCCTCTTTTTCTCCTTCCTTAATGTCTAGAGATAGACCATTGACTATTATCATAACAAAAAAAAAAACCTTCATAAAATTAATAATAAATGGAGAAATACACTAAATTTTACCCTCAAATTTATAAATTAAATTAATCTTGCAGATTAAAATATTAGAAAGAATGTTGATATCATATTTGGTTTTGAATATATATCAGCAGTGTTGAATGTAAATAAACTTAGTAAAATTTTCTTTTTTTCTTAGAGACAGGATCTTGCTCTCTTGCCCAGGCTGGAGTACAATGGCAGCTTCATTCTTCACTGCAGTCTTGAGCTGATGGGCTCAAGTGATCCTCCCACCTTCAGCCTCCAGAGCAGCCAGTATGACAGGCACGTGACATCACACCCAGCTAATTATTTTTTAGATACAGGCTGTCACTATGTTGGTTGGGCCAGTCTTGAACTCTTGGCCTCCAGCATTGGCTCACCAAATTGATGGAATTACAAGCATGAGCTGCTGAGCCACGCCTAACTTAATGAATTTTTTTTAAGAAAAAACATAACAAGCATAAAGGCTTTAAAAATAATAAAAATCTTTAACAATTCAATTATGATTTCAGGAATTTCTATGAAAACATAATAATGGTTTGTACAATAGGATGTATGTACAAATATTAATACAGATGTATTCATAGTATTGTATGACTGTAAGCAGCATCGATGTCAAAAATTTGAGAGATTAATTGTATGATGTATTCATACAATGAAATATACATTATTGATAATGGCGATGCATATTTTTAATCAACCTATAAAACACTCTTATTGTGTCCTTTACCAACAATACATGTGTACAAAACTTTATTAACAATAAAATCACATATGTATATTCAATTAGAAGCCTGTATGTGTGAATATTAATAAAACTAATTTCTGAGAAATATTTTTTATTTTATTTCCTTTTAGATAACCTTTATTTTCTAAAGCTTTATAATAATATGCCTTAATATGATTTTATTTCATAAGTTATGGAAATATTTAAAGAAGTTGACTATTCAGATTTCCTACCTCTGTGTGTGTGTGTGTGTGTGTGTGTGTGTGTAGGAGAGTGTGCACGTGCATGTGCACATGTGTGAGTAAAGGAAAGCAGGAGTGAGAAAAAGAGAGAAGGGGGAAGAGAAGCTTTCTATATAAATTTGATCCCTGATCTTGCTGATTTTTTGCCTATTTCAATGTGCTTTCTTCCTGTAACTGATCTGAACATTTTCATCAGTGCCAATGAAATCTGCTAATAAAAACTTATTAGTTCCTTAAGATAACTTCTTTCATAATGAAAGGGAAATTCTTTACTTCGCTGTGGCAACTCTGAACATTATAGTCAACAGCCCTAAACAGAAAGCTTAAAAGCAAAGAGGGAAGTCACTGCTGCACACTTGCACACACTGACCATAAAGTATCCTTGGCAGGTCTTAGTCATTTCTCTGCAGATGCAGAACCCTCATTTATCATTGCTCCATAGAAATGATGTTAAAAAGTTAGCACATTCGTTGTTTTATATCCATTTTTTATAACCATTTCTCTTTTCACTACAGAAAGAATTGTCATATGAGCAGTTGAAATGCTTCTTTGTTTTCTTAGCTGCCTGTTTCTCAACTTTACTGTGTCTGTACACCCTTCATTCATCTTTATTAGATCTTCAAAAGGCTGAAAAAGCTTGTCTACTGTAAAAGTTCTTGTCAATTATTTAAGGAGGTAAAAAGCTCTCTAAGAGGGAAAAAGCTTATAGAATTGTTCTGGTTCCTTTTCCTTATGTGTTGAGTCAATATTTTGTTGCTGACCTCACAATTCAAGAAGACTCAGATTTTCTTGAAAATCACATAAATCATGACACACAAGCTTTCACCCTAATAGCATGGATGGAAACCATAGGAAAAGGAGAACGCCTTCAACAGTAATGAGGCGGGAATGGTAGTCTGGGAGGTTAGATGGCGATGACACATTTTAAAAGTTGATCTCATTCACAATTAGGCTGATTTCAGCAGATTTGTATAGAACCCATCACCCTAATTTCCTGATTGCAGATCTTTTCTCAAATTTGGTAATAAATATTATTATTAAAGTTTTATTTGAGTGTAGCATGCAATCTCTTTCAAGTATAGTACTCAAGTGCCTTATCCAAAAAGTGAATGGTGCCTAGGGTAGCATGCCTCATCAGTAAACCTTCCTGGAAGGGTGTGAGGGTATCTTGGAGCCAAAGCAAGGAGGACCTGTTGCCAAGAAAACAGTAAGAAGTGCCATGCAAAGGGGAGGCATGTAAGGGAAGCAGTAAGGGAACCAAGAACCAGTAAGGGAAGCACATGATAAAGAGGTGGGAATCTAACTATTAAGTAGGCAGTGAGACTAGAGGATGGAGAATATATGACAATGGAGAAATCAGGGTGTTGGAGAAATCAAGGACTAACACCACATACAATTCATTTAATTTCATATTATTCCAAAACTCTTCCACTTATTAACTGTTGTTAAAAATTATCTGTAAAATATGTGTGTAAAATGTAATGGCAAAATTTATTACCAATAATAACACTTTTATCTTATGATATTTTCTGTTGATAAATTTTCTTCTTTGTATTTTAAAATAAATGTTGAGGTTATGTTGTGTATGTGATTTTGTAGCTGGTCATGTAACCATTATTGATAACTTGCTCATAAATGTTTTAATTGCCTGTATAAAATGTATAATATGGCCAGACACAGTGGCTCATGCCTGTAATCCCAGTACTTAGTAGGCCAAGGCAGGTAGATTGTCTGAGCTCACAGGTTGGAAAGCAGCCTGAGCCAGAGCAAGCCCTCCTGTCTAAAAATAGCCAGGTGTTGTGGCGGATGCCTGTAGTCCAAGCTACTTAGGAGGCTGAGGCAAGAGAATCGCTTAAGTCCAAGAGTTTGAGGTTGCTGTGAGCTGCAATGTCACAGCACTCTACCAAGAGTGACAAAGTGAGACTCTGTCTCAAAAAAAATAAATAAAAGTGTATAATATGGATATGCTTTGTTTTTAACAACAGTTCCCACACATTCGGGATATATCTCTTTGTTTGTGTGTGTGCTGTCATAAACAGCACTGCCATAAACAGACTCATGTATGCACTTTATCTTGAAAATATTACTAAATTATTTTACAAAGAAGTTATAACACTTTGCAGTTTCAAAAGCAGAGTATTTAAAGATTGGTTTTAAATTGTAATGAGCAATAAGTCCCCTGGGTCTTGTTAAAGTTCAGATTCTGATTCACTTTAGATCTTGGGTATGACCTGAGATTCTGAAATTATAACAAGCTCCCTGGTGATCCAGATTCATGGAGCACACTTTCATGGAGCACACTACTACCACAGCTCCAAGGTAGTAGATTACATGCTCAATACATCTTTTCATTATTTGAATCTTGATTATTTTGGTAGTTGAGAAGGAGTAATAGAATATTATTTCTCATTTTTATATTGCTCATGAAACTAAATAGTTTTGGGGCAGTGCCTGTGGTTCAAGGAGTACGGCTCTGGCCCCATATCAGAGGTGGTGGGTTCAAACCCACCCCGGCCAAAAACTGTGAAAAAAGTAAATAAATAAATAGTTTTGCAATTTTTTTCACTTTCTCTTTCATTATTGGTCTGTTTGTTTCCTTTGTCATTGCTTAAATAAGATCTCTGTTGGAGCAGGAGAAAATTGTCTTATATATTTCAATAAGTTTTATGATGTACATTCATTGAGCAATTTTTTTTGTCTCAAATGTCATAGGATCACACATGCAAAGAAATTCTATTGATTATTTCACTTTATAGTAATGAAAAACATTATAAATTCTGAAAAGGGATTTTGAAAATACATAAGTTAGAAAGGATTAGCATTAGATATATAAAGAACTCTTAAAATCAACAAGAAAAATGTAAATACATAGGTGAGCAAAATAAAATAAATGAGCAATCATTTCAAAGAATAGAAAACAGAACAAAAAAAGTTTTTAAATGCTATCCTTATTAGAATCATAACAGTACAAATCAAGATCTGAATAAAATTCAGTTTTTAAAAATAAATTTTCAAAATGAAATCTGACAGCACCTATTATTGGAAGGGTCACAGATTAGTGGAATCCCTTTATATTGCATGAATATATTATTATTATTTTTGAGACAGAGTCTCACTCTGTTGCCCTCAGTAGAGTGCCGCGGCATCACAGCTCAAACCTCTAGCTCTTGGGCTTAGGTGATTCTGTTGCCTAAGCCTCCCGAGTAGCTGGGACTACAGGCACCTGCCACAATGCCCGGCTATTTTTTCTTGCCGTTTGGCCAGGGCCTGGTTTGAAACCACCATCCTCTGTATATGGCTCCGTACTCACTGAGCCACAGGCACCATCCAATAATATATTATTGATGATAGTTTAAATTGTTACAATATTTTAAATGTTATAAACAACGTATCGTTGGATCATGATTTTTAATCCATTCTATCATTATCTACTTTTTAATTAATATTATATAGACTATGTACATCTGACATAATAAATTATTAGTTACATTAAAGTTTAAGTCTGGAGATTTATTTTGTTTTGTTTACTGTGTGTTTTATTTGTTTTTTTTTCCTTTTATTTTTCCTGCCTTCCTGTGGTTTACTTTAATTAATAAAACAGAGAGGAATTATGAACATTTGTGCAATAAATTTGAATATTTAAATGAAAGTTTTCTACAAAAATGTAACACTTAAAAATCACCCACCATTGTATACAAAATTTGAAATATCTTATATCTTTTAGATAAATTGTATGTTCATTAAAATTATTTTCATAAATTAATCCTCTAGTTCATTAGTTTTCATGGATGAATTCTTCCAAACTTTGAAGAAAAGTAATCAACAGTGTTATATAAACTCCAAATATACAAATGGGAGGACATTTTCCATGTTAGTTTTCTGGCTACTAAGCAAAAGAACACAAATGGGAAGGGAGGGGGGAGGTTTGGGTGGAGGGAGGGTGATGGGTTGGGCCACATCTATGGTGCATATTTTTATCTATAATAAAAAAAAAAATAAATTATTAAAAAAAAAAGAAAAAATAAATAAAATAAAATAAAATAAAATAAGAAAAAAAAAAAAAATCAAATCTCTTCCTTCACAGTTGTGAAGGCCCTAAGTCCAAAACCGAGACACCAGAAGGGTCATATTCCTTTTGAAGACTATAAGAAGACATCCTACCTTGCTTTTGCTAGCTTCGGCCTCCAGAAGTTCCTTGACTGGTGGGAGTATAACTCCAATCTCGGCCTCTGTCTTCACATGAGTCCTCAGATGTGTGTCCTTGTTGTCTGTTTCTGTGTCTCTGATCTCCCGCTGCCTTTTTCTTGTAAGAACAACTGTCAGTGAATTTAGGGCTCACATTAAATCCAGAATGATTACATTTTGAAATTACATAATTACAAAATAATTACATCATCAAAGACCTTTTTCCAAATAAGGTCACAGTCACAGTTGGGGTGCATGTGGGGGAAGGGGGGAGGATGTAGATTTATCTTCTTGGGGTCACCATTGAACCCACTACACTTTCCAACCTATTTTATGAGGCCAGAAGAGCCTAAATACCAATATATGACAAGAGCATTATAAGAAAGTTATAAGCTAATTTTCTATAAGCTTAAATAAATACATGTTTAAAAAAAATATATAACCCATTTATTGATTTTTGGTGTTGTTGTAATTGCCAATGAAGTCATCTTCATAAAATATTTTCCCAGGCCAATATCATTTTTATCATTTTGTGTTCTAAGTTTAAATATTTTATCCAGTGTGAGTCAATTTATGTAAGTGGTGAGAGGTGCAGGTATAGTTTCAGTCTTCTAAATGTGGCTGACCAGTTCTCTCAGTACCATTTATTAAATAGGGATTTTTTTTTTTTTTTTTTTTTTTTTTTGTCAGTGTAAGCCTTCATTTGGCTTGTTAAAGACCAGGTGGTGATATGTGGCTGTTTTCTTCTCTAGGTTCTCTATTCTATTCCATAGATCTATCTCTATTGTTGTACCAATATCATGTTGTTTTGATCACCATATCTTATACTATAACATGACTTCTGGTAACATTATGCCTCTAGATTTGTCTTTATTTCTTAAGATTGCATTGGCTATCCCAGTTTTATTTCTAGTTTCATATGAAGTGAAGTATTATTTTTTCAAGTTCTTCAAAGTATTGGAAGCTTTGAAGAACTATTGGTGCTTCAGTGGTGATTGCATTACATCTGTAAATTGCTTTGGGTAATATGGACATTTTTTTATAATATTAATCCTTCCTAGCCATAAGCATGGTATGTTCTTCCATTTGTTAACCTCTTCTCCTATTTCTTTTCTACAGGTTTCATAGTTCTCTCTGTAGAGGTCCTTCATGTCTTTGTTAAGTATATTCCCAGGTATTTCCTTTTCTTTCAAGCTACTGTGAAGGTTATTGTGTCTCTAATTTGATTATCAGCTTAAATGTTATTGGTATATATGAAGGCTACTGATTTGTGGACATTAATTTTATATTCTGAGACATTACTGTATTCTTTACCACTTCCAGGAGCTTTGTGGTTGAATCTCTGTGGTTTTCCAAATGTAGGATCATATCATCAGCAAAAAGGGAGAGTTTGACCTACATTTGACCTCCCTTGATCTCCTTTTCTTGCCTGATTGCATTGGCTAAAACTTCCAGCAGTATCTTGAATAGTAGTGGCAATAGTGTGGACATCCTTGTCTGGTTCCATTTCTGTTGGGAGCCGACCTCCTGGTAGGCAAGGGCCCCCAGTTTGAGGAACTGCATTTGAGTCAAGGACCGAATGCAAGCCTGTCGCCAGCGGTTCCCTGTTATAGCTGGTTCTTGAACCAGATTAGAATGGAGCTATGCCCCTTTGGTCAGCAACAGACTGCTGAGAATGCTATTTTGTCCCTAGGCTGTTTTTAATCAAGTTATGCAGTTGTGACAAGATCATGCCTCCAAGCTATTGTATACAAAAGCTGTGCAATAAAGCTGAGATTGCTTTTGTCTATTGAGGTAAAGCCCTTCTGATCCCACTATTCTTTGTCTTTTTTTCCATCCTACACTGGTCTAATCCCAGCATCTCTAATAACCTTTGCCAGGCAAGTTTCTGGCACATTTCTAAGTGGAAATGCTGTCAATTTATTTCATTCAGTATGATATTGACTGTGGGCTGTTATAGATGGCTTCTATCAGTTTTTAAAAATGTGCCTTCTGTGTCTATTTTCTTAAGTGTTCTTGTCAGAAAAGTATGCTGACTTTTGTCTAGAGTATTTTCTTTGTCATTCAAGAGGATTATACGGTCTTTGTTTTGCTTCTATTTATGTGGTGAATTACATTTATGGATATACATATGTTGAACCAACGTTGTATCCCTGAGATAAAGCCCATCTGGGATATGATCAAGTTAAAAAGCTTCTGCACATCTAACGGTACAACAACTAAAGCAAACAGACAACCTTCAGAATGGAAGAAGATATTTGTGTGCTATGAATCTGACAAAAGGGCTGATAACTAGAATCTACCAAGAACTCAAAAAAAGAAGGAACCCACAAGCCCATTTATCAGTGAGCATGAGACTTGAACAGACTGTTCTCCGAAGAAGACAGATGAATGGCCACAAACACATGAAAATGTGCTGATGGCCCCTAATCATCAGAGAAATGCAAATCAAAACCCCTTGGAGATATCATCTAACCCCAGTGAGAAGAGCCCACATCACAAAGTTCCAAAGCTGAAGATGCTAGCAGGGATGTAGAGAGAAGGAAACACTTTTACACTTGTTGGTGGAATTGCAAACTAATATATTCTCTTTGAAAAGATATATGGAGAATTCTTAAAGAGCTAAAAGTAGACTTTCTATTTGATCATGTAATCCCATTACTAGGTATCTACCTGGAAGAAAAAAAATTATATTACCATAAGAACATTTACACTAGAAAGTTTATTGCAGTTCAATTCACAATCATCAAGATGTGTAATCAACTCAGAAGCTCATCAACATGAGTGATTTAATAAACTACTGTGTGTATGCTGTGGAATACTCTTCAACCAATAAAAATAAGGTGGAGACTTTACATCTTTTGTACATACCTTGATGGAGTTAAGGAACATTCTCCTTAGTAAAGTGTCGCAAGAATGAAACAAAAAGTATTCAGTGTAGTCAATACTAATGTGAAACTAGTAGATGAACAATGACAGGCCCACATGAGAGAACAACACGATTAAACTCAAGTGGAGTGAGGGCTGGGGAAGGGGGAGAAAGAGAAAAAGGGAGTGGAAATTGTAAGCACTCATCTAATGGGCACAATAAAAGGGTATATGGAACATCTACTGGCTGAAGGGTTCTACTACAATTTGGACTTGACTTAACAAATACAAAGTAACCTAATCGTACGCTCAAATTAATCTATAATTAAAAAAAAAAAAGAAAATATGATCATATCAAACCCAACATAATTTTAAAAGGGATATCACATTAAATTGTGTTTCTCCAAGAAATGCAATATTTGCTTAAATCCATTAGAATTAATCATAACAGTTCTTATAGTCATAACAGTTCTTATAGTAACAAAACAAAATAGAAACATATCATCAAAGCTATTCATTATGAAACCTCTTAGTAATCTAGGAATAGAAGAGGAATTCATTGACATAATAAAGAACAATTTAATTAAAACATTGAAAACCTTTCCTCTGCAATCACAACTTCCATCAATAATATAGTGCCATTCCTTGCCAGTATCATAATGCTGAAAACCAATGGTAAAAGTCATGAAAAGGAAAAAATGAAACTATCCTTATTTGCAAATAGTGTGAATGAATAAAATTCAAAAGAAACTTAATTAGGATTTACTATGTAAAATTAGGACTTACTAGGCAAATCCATAAGATAGCTTTATAAAAGTTCAAATAAAAAATAAATTTTATTTCAATTTACTAACAATAAAGAAACAGAAAATAAATTTAAGGAATGATGCCATTTAAAAACAGCATTAAAAATAAAATACAGAAAAAAAACTCTAATAAAAGACATTCCTTTTTGAAGATTACATCTCCAGTAGAAACAGACAAAGGACTAGTACCAAAGTATGTAATGAACACGCACAAATCAATTTTAAAAGATAGTCAACCAAATGAAGAAAAAAGGCAAGAGATTTAAAGGCATTTCACAAAAGAGGTTATCAACATGGCTGATAAACTACAAATGTGCATAACCTCATTAGTTATCATAGAAATACAAATTAAGACCACAATGACATAATGTGTAACATAAAATAACTAACACCAAAGAGTGGAGAGGATATTCATCATTGCATTTGTAGTCATCAACCACTTTAGGAATCGCTTGATAAGACCTGCAAAGACTGAATATATGCATTCCTCATGATTCAGCATTTCCATTTCTAGGGATATTTCTAACAACAACACAAGCATATATTTACCAATATACAGATATAATGATGTTCATAGTGGCATTACTTATAGAATATAAACTGGAAATAGTACAATAGATGAATAAAATGACATATACCTACATTGAATACTGCTTTATAACAATGAGAAGGTCCTCAAAAACATATTTGAGTGAAAAGATCACGGTATAAAAGACCATATGGTATAAAACCTCATTTATACTAGTATAAATTTCAAAAATTAATCAATGGTCCTAGACAATAGTGAGTTACCATGGAGAGATTGGAAAGATGGTGGACTAGAAGCAGCCTGTAGACACACTGTTCTCAAAAAAAAAGATTGTAAATCCCAGGCATATGCCTGTCTGTGGATAGCTCTTCTTGGAAGAAATATTGTAAAACCCCAGAGGAACAATATAGGACACTTATAGTACAAAAAAAGGAAATGAGACAATCCATTTGGCAAGATCAATGGGATTTGTGGGCAGACATCTACTCATGAAGAAGATTAGAAGGCTAGAGTGCTGTGAGGTTTAACTCACTCACCAGGCTCTTAGGCCAAGTTGCAAGAGGGCTCCCTCCAACATCACAGACTCTGTCTGGACTGATGAGGGAACTGCCTAAGGCCTGTACAGAGTCATTGGACAGAGAATAGTCACAGTAAGGATCTGATGGGTCCCCATCTTGTGTTTCTGCATCTGATGCCATCCTGAATGCTCAGATGCACAGTGCTGAGTCTGCAAGGAACTTAGCTTTGCCTCTGTATTAGCCCTCACATCACTCTCACTGGGAGAGAGTGGACTGAGTGGATGCATCCTAATCCATACCCTGTGATGAAGAGCCAAGCACCCTTCCCTTCCAGTACATCAGGATTTGAGCAGAGGAGTTTCTTAGGTCTTATAGGCTTGACCTAGAAAAGCTTTGGGTGACTACTTCAAAGGAACATGGTGGGATGGAAGGAACTCTCCAGTCCCTGGTCTTCTGGAACCAACCCCCACCTGTGTATTTTGGCATCTATTTGCCCCAAGCAAGCAGAACTCTCTTCTACTCATGTGGATCTCTTCTGTACTCACAGGTCAGAACAGTCACCATATATAGGACCCTGCTTCCAAAGGCCCCAGTTTGGGCTCTGAGGCTCTTGTGCTGAACCCTGAGGTTCTGCCCCTAAGCCTCCAGAGCTCCCACTAGGCCTGGGGTACCATTTCCATGATTCCAGCACTGCATTTAGACTCCAAAACCCTGAATCTCCACCACAGCTTCAAGGCCAACAGAACTTCCCCAAGGCCCAGGGCTCCACCAGAGACCCCCTTAGCATAAAAAGCCACTATTACCCTTAAACAGAAGAAAGATTCAATGACATACTAAACCAAGGATGAAAAAAAGAATCTCAGGACTTGAAGACAAGGATCTCAAGCTAAATCAGCCATTCAAAGAAGCAGAGAAAAAAATAAGAAAGACTGAGAAAGCACTTAGTGAAATATGGAATTATGTGAACCAAACTAACATAGGAATTACAGTCAGGGAGAAGAAGAAAAAGCTAAAAGCATGGAAAATCTATTGAAGGAAAGAATTATTGAGAAAAACTTCCTTGGTATTGCCAGAGACTCAGACATCCAGAAACAAGATGGTCATCACACACTGATAAGAGTCATAGCAAATAGGACATCTCCAAGACAGATAGTCATCAGATTCTCCAAAATGATGGAGAAAATCCTACAAGCAGCAAGATGAAAACAATGAGTAAACTACAAAGAAAAATCCATCAGGCTAACTAGACTTCTGAGTGAAAGTGTACAGGCCAGAAAGAATTAGGGCCCCATCTTTAATCTTCTTCAGAATAACTCTCAGCTTAGAACTTTTTTATCCTGCAAAACTAAATTTCATAATTGATGAAGAAATTAATTCTTTTCCAGACAAGCAAACGCTGAGGAATTTGCCACAACCAGACCTGTTCTGCAGGAAATAATCAGAACTGCATTTCTTACAAATCAGCACAACAGATATTCATCAGTATAAAATCATCTAAAAAAGCTAACGCTGTCTCGTCTTATAAAATGATAGCCCAAGAAGAAAAACAAAGCACTAAGATAATATGCAACATGATAAACAAAGCAGCATCCCACATATCAATCATCAACTCTATCATTCAACATTAATGATGTGAGCACTCCAGTCAAATACATGGCTTACTGAATAGGTAATAAAACACAACCCCATTATCTTCTGTATTCAGAAAACACATTTAAACTACAAGGATGCAAACAGACTCAAATTGAAAAGATAGAAAATAAAATTTAACACAAGTAGGAACCAAAAGAGAGCAAGCGAGCCCATTCTTATATCAAATAATATTGACATTAATTGTTGCATGAAAGTCTCCCAGTTGATAGGTGACGCAGAGAAGTGAGTCCTGCAATGAAATAGTCTAAATAATGAGGACCACTTACACTCTCAAGGCAAGTGGCAACCTTGCTTTATTTTCCACCATCTTTTATACCCACTATTGCACCTATATACCATCAACCAATAATCAATGACTTTATTTTACAAAATCAGTTTCATGACCAGGTTTAACCAAGCCTGGCGCCTAATCAATTTACAGATTAACTGATACAAATTCCATGACCTCGCTACAAGGTTACTTTTTTAACTTTTTAATTAAAACCATGCTTTAAATACTTTCCTTAAACAAAGATAAAAATTTCAAGGGAAGTGGTTGCCTAAATACCACACCTTTCACATGACCATCAGGGGGCAGCAATCCATCTCTAAAAACAAACAGGAGATCACTGAAATATACAGCTGTTTTGCTTGTAGCAGCTGCCCCCTGTGGCCTTTGTCTCAGGCATTTACAGCCTCAGAGGCCATTTTATGGGGTTCTATCCAGGTCTCTCACTGAAAGTCATTAGAAAGATTTCCTGCTTGCCTTTCCAATATGGCTCAAGTAAAGGCATATATAGGCTTTCTGCCTATAACATTAAATTAAAAAAGATAAATAAAGACAAAGATGGTCATTACATAAGGTTAAAGGGAGCAAATAAACAAGAGACATAACAATCCTAAATAGATACGCACCTAACAGAGGAGCTCCCACATACATAAAGCAAATTCTACTAGGGCTAAGAAAGAAAATAAATAGTAGCATTACAATTGCCAGGGACCTAAATACCCCACTGTCAGAGCTGGGCAAATTATCAAAACATAAAATAAGTTTGAAAAACTGAATTTAAATGTGACTCTAAAGCAAATAAATCCAACAGACATTTATAAAACTTTCTACCAAAAAACTACTGACTATACTTTCTTCTCATCAGCAAATGAGAAATTATATAAGACAGATCATATTTTAGGCCACCAAATATGTCTCAACAATTTTTTAAAAATTAAAATCATACCATGTATCTTCTCATACAACATTGGAATAAAATTAGAAATTCGAAGAGAAATAACTACACAAAGTCATGGAAATTGAAAAATAGCATACTGAATGATTATTGGGTCAATAACAAAATTAAAATGGAAATCATAAGTTTCCTTGAACTGAATGACAAAAAGGATGCAATATATCAAAATTTATGAGATTCAGTAAAAGCATTCCTAAGGGGAAAACTCATAGCTTTAAATGCCCACATCAAAATGGCAGAAGGATTATAAATTAACAACCTAATATCACATCTCAAGGACCTAGAAAATAAAGAGCAAGCAAAATCCAAAGCCGGCAAAAGAAAATAAATAAAAAAAGATCAAACAGAACTAAATGAAATGGAAAGCAAAACGAAACAAAAATTCAAAAGATCAACAAAACAAAAAGTTATTTCTTTGAAAAGGTAAATAAAATCTTTAGATCAGTTCCTAGATTTACCAGGAATAGAAAAGAAAGGATACAAATAAGCTCAATCAGAAATAATAAAAGGTTTTGCTACAGCTGACACCATAGTAACACAAAACATCCATGAATATACTATGATACTCTTTGTGCACATAAACTAGAAAACTTAGAGAAAACAGGCAAATTCCTGGAAATACAAAAGCTTTCAAGACTCAAATCAGGAAGAAATAGAACTCCTGAACAGACCAATAATGACTAGTGAAATTTAAGCAGCAATAAAAATTCTTCCAGCAAATAAAAGCCGCAGACTCTATGGATTTATAGCTCAATTCTATCAGACCTACAAAGAGCCGATACCCATAAGACAGAAATTACTCTATGATATTGAGAAAGAGAGAATCCTCCCCCAACACAGTCTATAAAACCAATATATCTTGATATCAAAGCCAGGCAAAGATATAACAAAAGATGAAAACTATAGACCAATATACCTTATGAATACAGATGTGATAATTCTCAGTAAGATATCAGCAAACTGAATACAATGGCACATCAAACAATAAAAAGAAAAAAAAAAAAAGAAAGAAATCCACCATGACCAAGTAAGCTTCTTCATTCCAGAGATGGAAGCCTTGTTTTACATAGGTAAAGCAATAAATGTAATCCATCACATAAACAGAAGCAAAAACAAAGTTTATATGATCACCACAATAGATGCAGAAAACACATTTAACAAAATCTAGCACCCTCTCATAATAAAAACCCTCAGCAGACTATGAATAAATGAAATATGTCTCAAAATTATAAAAGCCATATATGACAAAGCCATGGTCAACATCACACCAAATGAGGAAAACTTGAAAGCATTCACCCTAAAAACTAGAGAAAAACAAAAGTGACCACGGTCACCACTTTTATTCAACATTACTGGAATTTCTAGCCAGAGAAATCAGACAAGAGAAAGAAACAAAGAGTAACCAAATTAGAAAAGAGGAGGTCAAACAATTGCTTTTTTCCTGATGATATGATCTTGTATCTAAAAAAAGATTCCACCAAGAGACTCTTGTCATTGATGAATAAATTCAGCAAAGCCAGTCTCAGATTACAAAATCAATGCACACAGATCATTAGCATTGCTATGTACCAATGACAGTCAATTGGAGAGTCAAATCAAAGACTCAGTACAATTCTCAATAGCCACAAGGAAAATAAAATACTTAGGAATATACTTAACCAAAGCAGTGAAAGGAACCTACAAGGAAAACTATGAAACATTGAGGGAAGAAATCACAAGTGAGGCATGCAAATGGCAGCATAGATCATGCTTTTGTATCAATATAATCAACTTTGATAAAATGTCCATACTGCCCAAAATGATTTATATTATAGATTCAATACAATTCTCATCAAAAGATCATCTTTTATAGATTTAGAAGAAGTAATTCTATGCTTCGTTTGGAACCAAAACAGTCTAAATAGCCAACTCAGTTGGAAGGCAATTGTAAGCAAAAACAAAACAAATCAAAAAACAAGCCAAACAATCCCCACCAAGCATACATGCAAAAACAAAAAACAAGCAAAAAACAAAACACGAACAAAATCTCTCACAAAGTTCCCCTAAACTCGTTTAAAACTCTGTAGGCATTAAAAAACACCAAACTTCAGACTATGTGAAACAGCTTCAGTAACCAAAACAGCATGGTAGTGGCACAAAATACAGACATAAACCAAAAGAACAGAACAGAGAATCCAGATATAAAACCACTTATCTACCACCAACATATTTTCAGTAAGTAGACAACGACATGAATTCAAAAGCTTTTGTACAGCAAAGGAAATAATGAACAGAGCAAATAGACATACTACAGAATGGGAGAAAATATTCCCAAACTATTTATCTGATAAAGGGCCAAATGTACAAGGAACTTAAATAAATCAGGAAGTGAAACAAACAAACCCATTAAAATATGGCCAAAAGACATGAACAAAAGTTTTTCAGAAGATAGGCAAATGAACAATAACCATAAAAAAATGCACAATGTCATCAATCATCAGGGAAAAGCAATCATCAGGGAAATTCTTTCCCTGTTATCATGGTTCTTATTAAAAAGTCCAAAAAGAAAAAAACAGATGCTGGCATAGATGTAGAGAGACAGGAACGTTGGTTCTGTATGACCTCTATATAAAACAGTATGGAGATTTCTCAAAGAACTAAAAATCAACCTACCATTCAATCCAGCAATTTTACTAATGGGTATCTGCCTAAAGGAAAACAAGTCATTTTATCAAAAAGATGCCTGTGTTCAAATGCTTATTGCATGCAGCACAATGCATAATTCCAAACAGTCAATTAAAGGGCCCAATAATACATGAGTGGATTAACAAAATGTGCTTGTGTGTGTGTGCAACTCAGCCATAATAAGGAATGAGTTCATGTCTTTTGCAGCAATTTGAATGGAACTGAACACCACTATTCTAGTAAAGTATTTCAAGAATAGAAAAGCAAACACCACATGTACTTCCTAATAATTTAGAACTAATCGTTGGGCAAATATGGCCATAGAATGAAGTAAAATTTATTGGAAAACAACAAGGAGGTGGGTGTTGTTTTAAACCGTCCTGGCCAGAGTCACACAGATAAGACCAGCAGTCAGAATGTTATGAAGAAGCAGAGCAGAGGGCTTTAGCTCACTCAGGCATGCAGCCCTTAATTTTATTTCTTGCAGACTTATATACTTAACTACATTAAGTTCTGCACATACCCATTCTAGTAATGAAACTAATTGGCAGTCAATTAGTACGATAAGAGTACAAAGATTCCATACAGAGCAACTACAAAAACTTATTCAGCCATTTGTCTAAGAAAACAGGTGCAACCTGTAACTGAGATGCACATTAACTTATCTTGTTTTCCACTTCCAAGGTCCCTTCTAGGACATTCCACAGACAGCCAGACCCTGCATTCAGGGCCTGCCTCCTCCTAATTAGCTTTCTAATCACTTGGGAGGGTCTTAAAGGAACATCCTTCATATGGACTCTGAGAAGGCTTCTTCAAACATAAGTCAATGGCACTCAAAGTCACATTGAGGTTACAGGTGGGGGAGTAGAGGAGGGCTCTAGACTTACCTAACGGGTACAATGAACAGTATTCAGATTACGGGCACACATTTAGCCCTGAATAAAGCATTAGAAAGTATACATATATTATTCCCCTTAATAATTTGAAATTAAAAAATTAAAACAGAAGAAGAGTTACTATGGGAGCAGAGTAATGACTAAGAGAACAAGAGACTCTTGTGAGGATCAGTTACTCTTTCATCTTAATTCTAGTCACATAGGTTCATTGAGTAATTTCTGCATTTTATGTGCATTATATTAAATGTTTATAAAAATAAAATAACAGACAAAATATCTGCTTTGGATGTCTTTTGTTTTCATCTTCACATTTGAGAAGATTATACATTCTGATAAAAAAAAAAGAACATTTTAAATAAATGGGGCTATTGTAGGCTTTCCAAAAAATTGTGAAGGAATGATTGGCTAAAAAATTGGAAGAGTGTAATTTTGTGCTCTGAACCTTAAATCATACACGAAAATCAAAAGTAGATGTTTTAAAGGGATAAACAGAAATAGATAACCATGTAACAATCAGAAAATATATGTGCAAACATTGCTGTTATCTTGATATGAGGGAAAAATTTCTGAACATAAAAAAGAAACAATAATTAAAATGAGGAATATACAGATTTAACTATATATAAAACTTTTGTATGATTAATGAGATATGACATAAAATTAAAAATTAGATAACAAATAACTTATTAGTCAGGCATAAGATCAAAAACCTTGAATTAAATACTTTCAAGTCAATTAGAAATTAATTATATAGTAACGATTAAGTAGATACAAAAGCTTTGAGAGGTAGGTCTCTTGAAGAAATAATACATATTAATATAATAAACATGATGAAATGCTCACTTTTTCTAATCAAGGACATGCAAAGTAACACAAGACACTGTTAATAAACTATCAAAGTGCAAAACAAATATATAGAAAGATAAAAGATGGATGACAAGTAAAGAAAATAATATTCTAATAATTATTGTCAAGTGGTAGGAGGAAAGGAATCTTTCTTGTTAGATTTTTTACCTGTCTTTTGTTTTAACCTTTATACCATAAACTAATACAGATTCAGAAAAATACACAAATGTGTAACTTAATGGATGTTATAACACAAGCACCCTTGCGATCACAACCTAAGCCTACCAGTAGAACTTTTCCAGGCACCTCAGAAATTCTTTCTTTTTACCTCTCAAAGTCTCACTCTAATGACCCTCAGAAGGCTCACAGCCTCACACTCCCCACACAATATGGACTTTAAAAGGAAACATATCCTTGTGTTCCCTTATGGTTTTATCTCTTAAGATTTCATCTTCATAACTTTTAAGGGACTTTTAATGCACTGACTCCCCCTCCATCTCTTTCTTTTCTTTGCCATTTATTTGTTGAAAAACCTTGGCTTTTTGACTCATAGAGGTTGCCATAGCGTAGATACTGTTGGTTGCATCCTTAGTTAGGATTGTATCCTCAGTTAGTGAGACTACTGGAAGGATAAAATGTCTGGATGTCTATCTTTTCTTGTGACTATTGATACTTAATACCTAGATTCATAGATTCACTGGGCAGCTGAAGTATGGTAATATTTGATTTTCATAACTGATTTTTCCTTTATTAGTTGTATGACTTTATAAAACAACACTTAACTTTATCCACTACCACTTAATTAATGGTACATATTTCAAAATCATAATCTGTGCACTCAGGCTATTCATCATGACTTTGCTGTGGATTATTTTTCTTAGTTCTAGTTCTGTTTTTTTTTTTTTTTTTTGTTTGTTTTTTTGTTTTTTTTTACAGAACACAGAAATTTTACACACATAAGCCCTGTATACCATCCATGAATACATCAAATTCAAATTCAAACTGAGTTATTAATGTAATTTCTTTTGCATTGTATCTATGTCTCCTTCCAAGAATCCCTGTTCTTAAGAATATAGTGGGGGTGATACATTTAATATTGCAGGGATCATGGCAATGTTGCAGGAAGACGAGGCCCAGTGGAGAGAAATAGCACCCAAACACCGTGATGAGAAGAGGAAAGGCTTTATTTCAGCCTTTGGAGCTACAGCACAGAAGAATTCAAAATGGTTGCACTCTCTGACTGGCTCAATCTTCTCCTTTTTATCACCAGTCAAAAAGTTCCAGCCCATGGGTACCTTTCTCATTGGTCAGTTTGAATCAAGGTGGAGAAGTGGGCTCCTGCTTTTATAGAACCCTGGGCTTTCACAGAAGCAGAAGCAAGTGTCAGCCTCCAGGTCCCAAGAAGTTAAGTTTCTACAAATTCCTAAGAACTGAGTCAATGTGGGGATACTCACAGGTATGTCCTTGGGTTCTCCTTGAGAAAATCTATGTTCTTTTAGACCTTACTTTTTCTGAGTATCCTCTCTTAGGAAAACTTGCCCTTTTCCCTTTGGTTGGTATCCTTTAATTATAAATTTATTTTATGCCCATTTACACATGGATCCCTTTCAGAATAACATTGCTAATTCTACTACCAGCAATATACCTGAAAGAGATAAAATTTGCTTTCACATACTTTTCACATCTTCTTTCTCATTTTTATACTCATATAGTATCCACATTCTTTGAGACTAGTACCATAACAAACTATATGCTCTCTTTTTAATCCCAATTTATTCTTAGTTCTAGAAGTAAATGTATATTTAAGGAACATTACCAGGTCTCATAAATGTCTTTTTTAGTTATTTTGTTTGCCTAAACTCATTATCTCTGAAATTCCCCAGGAAGCATCAGGAGAACAATATTATTAAACATTTACATAATAATTGATAATAGTTTTTGTCTATGTTTTTTTAAGCTTGAATGTCAGATATGTGGGACATAAAATCCTTGGTGCACATATTCTTTCCTTGAATATGTCAATATAGTACTCTGTTATCTTTATGCCAGCCATTCATGTGTTACAATTGAAACATATGATGATAATTTAATTCCTTCCCCCAACAAATACCTTGGTTCTTCCAGACTCTTATAGGTGACAAATAATTTTTCCCTCCTTTTTTATAAAGGCTAGCAGTTTTACTGCATTCCAGATTGGTATGATCAATATGTGGTATGCTGTGGCTCACGCCTGTAATCCCAGCACTCTGGGAGGCTGAGGCCGGTGGATTGCCTGAGCTCACAGGTTCGAGACCAGCCTGAGCCAGAGTGAGACACTGTCTCCAAAAATAGCCAGTGTTGTGGCAGGTGCCTTTAGTCCCAGCTGCTCAAGAGGCTAAGGGAAGTGAATCTCTTGAGTACAAGAGTTTGAGGTTGCTGTGAGCTATGACGCCATGGCATACTACCAAGGGCGACAAAGTGAGACTCAGTTTCAAGAAAAAAAGATAGGATTTTGTTAGAAAGGAATACAGAAAGAGTAAAAATCACCAGAGCTTCTGGCAAAGGGGAAGATGAAAATGTCCCACATGAGTCTTTTGTTTAGGGACACATATTACATTTTAGCCAGGACTTGGTAGTTTCTCTTGTGGTAGGTTCCGAGATCTAAAAGTTTAAAAGGTCACTCTGTCTTGAGATCTGGGAGATTAGAAAATGTCTCCGATATTAGGTATAGGAGATTGAAAGGTATATCCATCTACAAAGGCAACTGGCTGAGATGGGGAAGTCCATGGTTGGACAGAGAGAGGGGCAAGAGAAACATAATGTATACAGATTTATGTATACGTAAATCTTCAGAGGGGCTTCAAAGAATCTCAAGGCTGAAGTTCTTAGACAAAAAGTGTTTAAACTTTGTGTGTATGTGTGCACATGTGTTTTACGTATATATACATGCATGATAGGTCTTCATGATACCAAAATCAGCTTATAAATATGCTTTATAAATAAAAAGAGCTCCTATTAATTAAGCAAATCCTCCAAATTTGTATGAATTTAGTAATCTTTGATCAACAAGCTAATTTTTCAGTGTAAGCAAATTAGACTACAGAAAGCTTTAAGAAAATGGCAACAGAAAAACCGCCCTTGGTCAACGCAGGTATTATGATTTACATCACTCTTTCTGAATACTGGTAACAAGATGCCTGTTCTGTTTACATTGTATTTCCATAGCAAAAAACTTTGCCTAGAAAATGTTTACAAAGAATACTGGAACTGTTAATTTTTATATAGTAAAACAAAAAATGAACATTTAAAAATGCACAAAATCATTATTCTTAAAATCCAAAGAGACTCTCAAAACAGTCTTCATCTTTGGAAGTTTTACATGTAATTGAAATTTCACGAAAGTAAAAATATTTTGAGACTAGTTAGATTGTTTCTAAAATAGCTTGCTCTTCATCCTTACATATAAAAAAAGTTATGATTTTGTGCTATTATTTGAGGTGCTAAGGATTGATGTTAGAGGTTTATTTGGTCTACAGTCAGGTGATGTCATGTCAATAAATTTTATGTTTGGAAATTGGCATTTTGGAAAAGATCAAATTAGTTACCATCTTTAAGCAGAATATGTTCTAAAACTTCTACTGTATTTATAGAATTTAAAGATGTTATATTATTCAGAATAGCAAGTCTTACTAGAATACTTATGTTTGTTATTTTGTAGAATTTTTTAAATTTAAAAGTAATATGTAAGAAACTATGTTCTGTGATTCTTTCTGGGTCTGTGTTTTAAAATTGTTTCCCATCTATTTTCTCACAATTTTTTTTTTTTTTTTGAAAATATGTTTAGATAATAAATTTATGTAAACATTCAGTGACTTTGTTCAGGGTGCAATTAATCACATTGGTTGAATATCTAATATTCACAGGGTATCCAATTTGTTAAGTAAACTGCTAAAATAAATTAGGCAAATGTAAATAAAAAAATGTAATAAAATTGCAAGAGGTTTTCCATAATTTTATTCATGTGCATCTTCTAAGATCTATACCTCGGAAATTCAGCTATTGCTGTATCTTACTGCTTTTGGCTTTTCCTTTCCTTGAAAAGGCCTAAGGTGAGACAGATTAAAGATGGCGGCTGAGTAACAGCTTCCCTACAACTGGGCATGGAGAGTCTGGGGAGACAAGATTCCAGACATCTCTGGCCGGTGGGATCTGCCTATGATCATCCCTTTGAGGATACAGGGAGCCAGCAAGGGACTTCTGGACCCCAGGAGGAGGACAAAAACAGTGGAAAACTGGCAAGTGGCTGAGTGTGTTTGATCAACCTAATCATGCCAGCAACCGTGAGTACAAGCAGCAGTGAGACTGCAAACTGGAAAGGCCTTACCTGTGAACTTTTTTGGTGTTCTTGGACTTGGCACTCAGTTGAGCTGCCTGGGGGAGAGCTTGAGCAAAAGTGTGGAGAACTTTGGGCATTGTCTG
>CAUYPK010082991.1:0-11169 GCA_963574355.1 Loris lydekkerianus
CAGCTTTTCCAGGCTCTCTAGCCTTATCTTTGTAAGAAATAGAATCATCACATCTACTGAGTCCTTTAAATGTGCTTCCCTAGAAAAAGTATCCAATGTACTCAGCCCTACTGTGAAACTAATTTATGGCTTTCATATGAAGGCTATAACCCAGTTATAACCTAAGAATATGGGGAAGAGGAGAGCTGAAATGGGCTACTCACTCAGGACCTCCCTCTGCTCTTCCCAAGGCTTGCCTCTTTCCTTTCTCTTTTCTCTAATAAAATCTATCCATTCACTTTCTCATGGTGGTACACAAATTCATTTTTCAAATTTGTAAGACCAAGGATCCAGCAGAGAGATTCTGATAACAATGTCTTTCCACTTGTCTACATCTTTTTAAATTTCTTTCATCAGTATTTTGGTAAATTTTTTTTTTTTTTTTTTTTTTTTTTTAGACAGAGCCTCAAGCTGTTGCCCTCGGTAGAGTGCCGTAGCATCACAGCTCACACAACCTCCAACTCTTGGGCTCAAGTGATTCTCCTGCCTCTGTCTCCCAAGAAACTGGGAGTACAGGTGTCTGCCACAATGCCCAGCTATTTTCCTTCATTAGTATTTTATAATTTTCAGGGTAACATAACTGATTTTTTATGTTGATTTTATATCATGCAACTTTACTTAACATCTTTATTAGTTCTAAAAGTTTTTCCTTGAGTTTTTAATGTTTTCTACTTATATGATCATGTTATCTGCAAACAGACATAACTTTACTTTTTTTTGTCTGATTTAGATGCATTTTACTTCCTTTTAATGTCTAATTGTTCTGGCTAGGATTTTTCAGTACTTTTTTGAAAAGAAATGTTACTTATGTGTGAAATATAAAATAGTTAAATTCATAAAAGCAGAGGATAGAATGGTGATTGCCAGAGGCCAGAAGAGGGGAAAGGAAGGAGATGTTGGCCAATGAGTACAAACTTTCAGTTATGGAAGATGAATAACTCCTGAGGATCTATTGTACAAGATAAACATATAATAGTTAATGTTGTGTTATATACTTGAAATTTGCAAAGAGGACAGATTTTACATGTTCTCACCAGAAAGAAGAAAGAATAAGAATAAGAATATGTTAACTAAGTGATGTGATGGATATGTTAATGAGCTTGATTGTGGTGATTATTTCACAAGGTATATGTATTTCAGATCATTACATTTTACATCTGAAATATACAACATATTTAATGGTCAAAAAAGAATGAATTAGGGCAGCGCCTGTGGCTCAAAGGAGTAGGGTGCTGGCCCCATATATCGGAGGTGGCAGGTTCAAACCCGGCCCTGGCCAAAAAAAAAAAAAAAAAAGAATGAATTATTGTTACCAGTAATAATAGGGATGACCATTGCAAATCTAATGTTGATCAACAGAAGCCAGAAACATTGAATGATTCTATTTCTACAAAGTAAATAAATAGGCAAAACTAAAAATAGGAATGTAAAAGAAAAAATATGTACGGGGAAAGCTTTTCAGCACTGGTTATGGCAATGATTACCTGCATATAACACCAAAAGAAGAGAAAAGCAAAAATAGACAAATGGTTTTAAATCAAACCAACATCTGAGCAGTAAGAGAAACAATAGAAAAAATACAAAGCCAATCTACAGAATGGGAGAAAATATTTGCAAACTGTATATCTGAATATAGGTTAATATTCGCAGCATATAAAGATTCCCTACAAGTCAAAAACCAAATAATCTAATTAATAAAAGGCCATCTGATCTGAATAGACACATTTTTAAAGAAGGCACACAAATGGCCCAAGTATAAGAAAATGTGTTCAACATCCCTAATCATCAAGGAAATCCAGATAAAAACCACAATAAGATATCATCTCTACCTGTTATGATGTCTATTCTCAAAAAAATCCAAAAAGATAACAAGCGCTGGTAATGATGTGAAAAAAAGAGAACCCTGGTACACTGTTGTAAGGAATGTGAATTGGAATATCTATTATGGAAAACAGTATAGAGTTTCCTAAAAAATTATAAATAGAACTACGATGTAATCCAATGATTTCACTTCTGAAATTAAAACCAGAATCTCAAAGAAATACTTGTAGTACCTTATTTTTATAGGCTTACTCACAATAGTCAAGACATGGGAGCAACCTAAATTTTTATAAATGAATGAATTGATTAAAAATATTTGTTATATACATGCGATGTAATATTATTTTACCTAAAACAATAAAATCATGCTATCTATAACAACATGGATGAACCTGAAGAACATTGTGCTAAATGAAATAAGCTAGATACAAAAGAATACATATTATGTAATACCACTTATAGGAGGAATTTAAAACAGTCAAATTCACAGAAGTACAAAGTAGAATGATGTTTGCTAGGATCTAGGAGAAGGGGAAGATGGAGAGCTATTTGCCAAAGGTTACAAAGATTCATTTATGAAAGATGTATACATTTTAGAGATCTAACATCTAGTGTAGTCTCTACATAGTTAACAATACTAAATTCTATACTTAACCACAAAGTTATGAATATAGATACTGCTCACTGAATCTTTAAGTTTTAGAGAGACTGTTAGAGAATTCTAGTCCAACTTTCTATTCAATACAGGGAATCGTTCTCCTTTTCTGACAGATGTCTAATGAATATCGACTAAACATCACCTTAGTGAAAGAATAAAATTAATGAATGAACAAAATTAAAAAAATTAAAATCTTCCTTCTTTTAGAGCACAAAACCCAGTTAGGCTTAAAGCCAGACACAGAAGATGGGTTCAAACAAGAAAAGTGTATTTTTCTGGGCTTTTTTTTTTTTTTTTGCACTTTTTGGCTGGGGCTGGGTTGGAACCCATCACCTCCAGCATATGGGGCCAGCACCCTACTCCTTGAGCCACAGGCACCACCTGAAAAGTGTGTTTTTTTAAATATTATTTATGCTCCAGAAAATTACTGTTTGATTCTCTTTATTCTTAATTATAGATTTGGTTAATTTAGGGAAGTGACAGCATCAGTGTGAAAATGTATCGGGCTACTGTAGCCTGATTTCAGAGAAAGGCATTCACAGGACATCACCTCTGCTATGGAGGACTTTTTGTGCCTTTCAAACTTTTATATACAAACAAATCATCTTTACCATTTTACATTGGTAAAATGTAGATTCTGATTTAGTCAGTAGGGATTCTGCCTGAAACTTTCCATTTCTTAAGAGCCCCATAGACAGCAATGCCACTCTTCAGGGGGCCATTTGAATAGCAGAGATCTTGAGCTTTTCTCTTTATATTGAATTAATATTTAAAAGATATGATGGTGGTGGTGGTGATAGAAGTCCAAGCTCATCAACCATTTCTCCAGTCAGGCAAACCAAACCTTATTCCAGTATGCTAATTAGGTTTATAATTACTGATAAACCTCTAAAATTGACTTACAGCTTGTAGAAGTTACTTACTTTCAAAACTTTCAAATATTCTGGTCTTTTAACATCTAAAACTATTCATTACTTTCAAGTTAGATTTCTGTTGTAGGTGAACAGTTTCTTAAAGCTTTATTTTTGAAGGAATAAACTTGTGGAACTTAACAACTTAGATACTTTTAACAAGGTTTTTACTACATGTTTACTGATGGGCAAAACTATTTAAATATGACAAGTTAATGTAAAACGGTCATTGATTGAGGATAGTTAGAAATTAGTTTTGGCTCAGTACAGTATTCATTATGGTCAAATAATAGTCACTGTTTTTTAGAACTTGGAGAATTAAAACCTTTCATTCTAAAATTCAACATCTTCTTGAATTTGTGTCTAATTTTTTCCCAATAATTAATCATCTTTTATTAGTTGAAATGGTGACTGACTAAATCCAAATCTCTCTAGACTTCTTTTAAAAAGTACAAGGAACAGGAAAAGCAATCAAACACACAAAGCTTTCTACAAATTTTGAATTCCCATAAGTATCCCCCCCAAGTATCATTTAAATTAGAGCTACTGATGCTCCCTTAAAGACAGATAGAATGGATACAGAAATCTGTGTTGAAGAGAGAATAGGAAATAGAGATTAAAATAATCCCTTACAAAGAAAAATGAATTTGAAGTATAAAATACTAAAAAAGAATTTAGATAGAGCACATTGATAACTATAAGGAAGAGACTAAAATGTGCCATCGGAACTTGAGGAGGCAATTTCTGAAAGGCAATGGATTTTGGAAAAAGGAAGGTAAAAAATGATGGCAATGTCAGATAAAATTAAAATAAGTACAGGAGAAATTTTTAAGACTGTGGAAGGCAAAAAGCTCCAGAAATTTGAATTACACACAATTATAGCTCTCCAAAAGCCTAATAAAGAAAATGCAATTACATTTTCTTGAACTAAAAGTCCCATAGCTCAGTGGTTAGGACACTGGCCGCATACACTGGGGCTGGTGGTTTCCAACCTAGCTCAGGCCAGCTAAAAAACAATGACAACTACAATAACAACAAAAAAAATAGTCAGGTGTTGTGGCAGGTGCCTGTAGTCCCAGCTATTTGGGAGGCTGAGGCAAAAGAATCACTTAAGCCCAAGAGTATGAGGTTGCTCTGTTGTTGTTAGGGTCTCACAGAGAAGCAATGTCATGGAGGATAAGACCCACAATATTGAAATTGTATGGAAAATAAAGGGGACCACCACTCTCTCATGGCATGTGGCAATCTTCATTTCTTCCACCAAAGCTTATATAGGCACATAACTTAATCAATAAACACATGACTTAAACCTTGACTCCAGGCCTTTTATTGCCAGGTACTTATGGGCCTACTGATAAACCAGATTAACTGATAACCATTTTAGTAACATTATCTAAAGCTATCCTTATGGGCTGAGGTTTAACCGGTTTAACTGATAACTACTTCACTAAAGTTATTCTTATGCTAAGTAATCAAAAACAAAACCACAAAACAAGATTCTTGGGGGGGGGGGGGAAGCTGTTTGAATGTTTGACCACCTGCAGGCTGTTAATCATCTTTAGGAAGTAGTCTGGAAAATCCTGAGATATATAGGTGACTGTCTGCAGCCCTGCCTCCACGAAGCTCTGCCCTAAATCACTTTTTTTCATGATTAGGTTCTAAACCGCGTATGGAATTCTCTCCAGGATTTTTTCCTTTCTAACTCATAAAAGACTTTAAACTTGCCTTCACAAAATGGAACCATTTAAGGGTTTACTTATAGGCTTTTTGCCTATATTGCTGTGAGCTGTGATGCGACAGCACTCTACTGAGGGCAACAAAGTGAGGCACTGTCTCCAATAAATAAATAAATAATAAAAAGTCTAGTTAGCCATTTCAAACCACTAGCCTGTTTATGAAATGCAGAGAGAACAGCCTTCATGTAACTTCAAATAAGGCTATTATAAGAAAAGTATTGGCAGTAAGAATCAAAAGATGAGTACTTCAGCTGATAAAAGTCCACTTTGCCCCTCAAAACAACTATGAAGCAAAATATCAAGTTAAACTACTATTCTCAAACAAATACTGGGGACTTAAAACTGATTAAAAGCTAAATTTGAATCAAATACTTTAAACTAATAACAGAAATGAGCATAACTAGAAATAAATGAAACAAGAATTTCAAGGAATATAAGAAAATCCAAATGGAAATGAAAACTGAATTATACTTATTCAAAGAATGTATTTAAATAAAATTGTATTATGATATTAAAAAGCCCTCTAATTAGCACTATCTTTGTTCCTGTTCTATGAAGTATTCATAATCTACAATATCCAGGCCCACTGATTCTTTACTGAGGAGGAAGAAGAGCAGTCACTATTTGCCACGTTGAGGTCCATACTCACAGCAATATGTGAAAACATGGATAAACCAGCTCTCCGTTATCCGAAGTAAAATAAGCCAGTCACATAAGAACAAATACTGCTTGATGTCACTTATATGATGTATCTAAAAGAGTCAAATTCAGAGAAACAGAGTTGAATGGTGGTTGTGATGGCTTGAGGGAGGGAGAAAGGGGACTTGCTATTTAATAGGTATAAAATTTCAGTTATGCAAGATGAGTAAGTTTTGGAGACCTGCTGTATAGTATTGTACTTATAGCTAACATTACTAAATTGTATACCTTTAATCTGTTAAATTGTAAATCTCAGGCCAGGCATGGTGGTTCACTACTGTAATCCTACTACTCTGGGAGGCCGAGGTGTGTGGTTAGCTTGAGCCCAGTCATTTGAGACCAGTCTCAGCAAGAGTGAGACCCCCTGCCTCTAAAAAAATAGCTGGGTGCTGTGGCAGGGACCAGTAATCTCAGCAATTTGGGAGGCTGAGGCAAGAGGATTGTTTAATCCCAAGAGTTTGAGGTTGCTGTGAGATGTGATGCCACTTCACTCTACCAAGGGTGACAAAGTGAGATTCTGTCCCAATTCAAAAAAAAAAAAAAATGTATAAATCTCATGTTAAGTCTATTATAATGAAATTTATATATTCATATTAGTGTGTGTGTATATGCATATATGTGTGTGTGTGCGTGTGTTTATATATATAACTTATTTTTAAAGGAAGATGGCTCCTAAAAGGAGAAAAATATAAAAGGCTTTTGCTATTGCAGCCTTTGCTTCTGTTGCCAAAATAAGATCCACATCTTCAAAGTTATAGGATAAAAACATCTAAGACACTCCTCTGGAATATGGGATATTTTAATTTTTTTATGTGTGGCATATTTTCAGACCCGATAAAGCAATCATTGTGATGTGAAGACCTTTAACTCTCACAACACATATTTGAGAGTCTTTATAAGTTTAGAAAAAGACCCCAAAAAACAAAAGGTAAAATTGAACCAAAGAAAACACCTGGATACAAGTGAAGGAAACAAAACCAAAACAGAATTCCACAATTTGAACTTATTAGAAACCAAAATTCACTAAGATATGTCACACAAAAGAATAAGGTTGCTGGTAGTCTTTTACAGCTCTACAAAATTAACTTTAACATGCTGAAATGCACCAAAACAATTCTTGATAGTCTTAATTCATACCAAGACTCAAATTACAGTTATATGTGGAGATTCCATTAAATTTCAATGGAATACCAAATTGACTAATTAACATTCATAGGATATCTTGTGCCAAACAGAATATATAAGGAAGAAATACAACCCACAAAGCATATCCCAATAAACATTAAAAGATTCAAATCCTAAGAACTATATTCTTTAAATCAAATCAGTAATGATACCTGGAAACTACAAAAATATTTGGAAATACATAATTGTGAAAAAAATGAAGAATTAAAAAAATACAAAATATAAAGTATTTTAAGCTGAATGAAAAAAACTTTTCATATCAGAATCTGTGTCATGCAGCTAAAGAATGCATAGTCAGAAATTTAAAGTACTACATTCTTAGATTAAAAGATGTATCTCAAAGCAGTAAAATTCCATCGTAGGGGAAGAAAACCAAGTTAGACCCAAAGCAAACATAACACAGAAAAGAATAAAGATCACGGCAGTATCAACAAAATAGAAAATCAAATAAATACAGAAAACTGATGAAACAAGATCTGCATTTGAAAAGATTGATTAATTTGATAAACATCTGTTACAACTGATATGAAACAAACTAAAGACAAAAATTGGCCATATTATGAATGAATAGAGCCTATTACTACAGATTCTATAGTTTTTTTGTTTGTTTGTTTGTTTTTTTTCTGAAACAGAGTCTCACTATGTTTCCCTCAGAGTATTTCAAAGCATAAGTTATACTAAGACTTTTAAGAAGACCCAAAATATTCCATTTTGAGACCAAAGGTAGAAGGAGTTTGAGCTGAAGTTCTGTCCCCTATAGTAAGGGAGAGAAGAAAAGAATCATAACCCTGGTAAGCAGCAAACACTGAAGGAAAACGTTTGAAAAAAAAATTTTTTTTCTCATTATGTCACCCTTGGTAGAGTGCTGTAGCATCACAGTTCACAGCAACCTCAAACTCTTGGGCTTAACTGATTCTCTTGCCTCAGCCTCTCAAGTAGCTGGGAATAGAGGTGCTTGCCACAATGCCCGGCTACTTTTTGGTGGCTTTGTCATTGTTGTTTGGCAGGCCCGGGCCAGGTTTGAACCTGCCAGCTCCAGTATATGTGGCCAGCACCATAACCACTGTGCTACAGGCAGCAAGCCTAAATTCTATAGTTTTGAAAGGAAAATAAGGGAATATTATAGACCATTTTATACTACTAAATTTGAAAATTTGAAAGTGGACAAATTCTTTCAGAATTAAGTCTCAAGTTTCACTGAAGATAAAAACAGGTAGCATAAAAATTCCCATATCAATGAAAGAAAATGAATATGAAGTAAAAAAGCTTCACACAAAGTAAATCCCAGAACCAGTGATAAATTCTACCTAAAATGATTGTAATTCCAATGCTATTCATATGCGCATGGAATAGAAGTAAAAGGAACATATTCTAGTTGTTTTTTTGGTTTTTGTTGTTTTTTTTTTTTAGGCTAGTAATACTCTAATACTAAAACTTTACAAAACATTACAAGACACAAAAAATATCCATGCCAAGGTCAGAACTTAGAAAAGAAAGAAAAGAAAAGACTCAAAAAGTACAGACCAATACTGTCTTAGAGTAGACATAACATTTTTAACAGAATTTTATCAAATCATACTCAAAGCAGAAAAATGATATTGTATCATGATCAAGTAAGTGTCATCCTAAGAATGCAAAGTTGGTTTAACATTAGGAAACTGAGCAATGTTATTCACCATAGTAACTGACTAACAGGCTAGAAAGGAAAAAAAAAAAATCTCATATGATTCTCTATGTATTTGCCAAATACTTTGGACAAAAATGTAACCCATTTTCATGACTAAAGCTTCTAGGCTACTGAGGAATAGGACACAACTTTTTCAGTCTTATAAAGAGCTTAAATGAAAAACAATGTTTATTATCATATTAACTGGGGGAAAAACTAAACATATTACTTCTAACATGGACAAAATGGCAAAGATAATCTTTCTACCTATGTCTTTTCACTATCGTACTGAAATTTCTAACTAGTACAAAAGGGCAAGGAAACACATACAAGTCATACAAATTGGTAGGAAAAAGTGAAACTTTATTTGTAGAATCCCAAATTATGTAAAAAATCTTTAGAAATCTATCAAAAGTATACTTCAGCAAATTTGGGAGTGAAGCACATTTCCAAAATATGAAAATATACAAAAAAATCCATTGTATTTCTATATACGAGCATTAAAAAATTAGAAATTGAAATTTTGAATAAACACTATTTACAGAAGTGTCAAATAAAGATAAACTTAAACAATACATGCAATTCTTTTCACTGAAAACTATCAAGCATTACTGAGAGACATTATAGAAGAGCTAAATAAATATAGAAATATATCATATCAATGAATTGGACAATTCAGTATTCTGGACTAAATTGATCTGAAGTTTTTAAGAAATCTTATTTAAAGTTCTATCAGTTTTTATTGTAGAAATTAACTAGGAAATTCTAAAACTTACATAAAATACAATAGCCAAAATAATTTTTTAAAAAAGAAGAGCAATTGCTTCTTGGCCTTTTGGCTAAGATCAAGTGTAAAACAAAAGAGCAAAGCTATATAATTGATACTATTTGGTTTCAACACATTAAAAAGCTACATTAATCATGTCTGGTTTGCAGTGCCATAAAATTAGACATATAAACGGCACATATGTACTCAATAGGGTTTGACAAAGTTGTCAAGGCAATTCGGTAGGGAAAAAGATAAGCTTCCAACAAATGATGCTAGGTTAGCCATTGCAGCAGAAACAAACAAACACCCAGCGTCTACTTCATACTATATACAAAAAATTTAATTCAAAGTGAATAATAGATCCAAATGATAAGTCTTTTAGAAGGGACAGAATAAAATTGTGGTAACCTTGGGTTTGACAAAGGTCTCTTAAATAGGACACAAGCAACATGAAGTACAAAAGAAAAAGTGCTAAATTGTATTTCATCAAAATTTAGAAATATATACACTTTAAAAGTCACCATTACAAAATAAAAAAGCAATTTTCTTCATTGGCTGAAAGAAAATATCTGTAAAAATTTATGTGACAAATGGTATTTTCTACCATATGGTTAAGAACTCATACAACTCGATAAACATCTAAGAACTTATCTAAGAACTTGATAAAAATGACAACTTACAGGTACATTACCAAGAAAATATATGGATACTGAATAACCATGTAAAAAGATACCCAATATCATTAGTCATTAAAATTCAAAACACAATGAAAGACCACTATGTACCTAAAAGAATTACCAAAATTAAAAGTTTGGACCGTTCCAAAGGTTAGTGAAAGCCAGAAAAGACTAAGACAAAGGGGAGTGGATTAAAGATGGCGGCTGAGTAACAGCTTCCCTGTAACTGGGCTTGGCGAATCTGGGGAGACAAGTCTCCAGATATCTCTGGCCGGTGGGATCTGCCTATGATCATCCCTTTGAGGATACAGGGAGCCAGCAAGGGACTTCTGGACCCCAGGAGGAAGACAAAAACAGTGGAAAACTGGCAAGTGGCTGCGAGTGTTCGATCAACCTAATCACGCCGGCAACCGTGAGTACAAGCAGCAGCAAGACTGCAAACTGGAAAGGCCTTACCTGTGAACTTTTTTGGTGTTCTTGGACTTGGCGCTCAGTTGAGCTGCCTTGGGGAGAGCTTGAGCAAAAGTGTGGAGAACTTTGGGCATTGTCTGGAGCCCCAAAATGAGGCACTGAGCTGGGCTCAGTGAAAGCCATTGCTCGGCAAGCTTTGCCCTCAGGGTCCCAGAGCAAGGATCGGGCGGGGAAAAAGTAACCTAGTGACTGAGCAGCTTAAAGGCGGGGACTGAACTGCCTCATAGCCCTAATCCTAAGGGGCAGAGTGAGACGGTTTGGGAACACTGGAGCCTTGGGCTATTGCCTCAGGTAGAGTGCCCTGACGTCACAGCTCATAGCAACCTCAAAATCCTGGGCTAGAGGCCGCCCAGACCTCCACAAGAGGTGTGCAGTGACCCCCGACCGGTGACCCGCCCCACTGGGGCCCCACATTCCCTGACCAGGAACTGCGGGAGCCACGCAACCCTGCGTCCTCCCTCCTGTGTCCTCCCAGCCTCCACATTAGCTCATCCATCTGACCAGGGACTCTGGTAGCTGCGTGCCCTCTGGAGCCCT